>CAUYQG010076532.1:0-37189 GCA_963574415.1 Tarsius wallacei | reverse complement strand
CTACAAATTACTTTTCCAAGTCCTAAAATAGTTGCTCCAGGCATTCTGTTCAGATCTTACACTTACATAGACATAGTAGCATATGCTTATTTCATCTTACCTACAGCCAGAAGTGTTTTAGATATCTTGCTATATTGACTTTTAATTTATGGTTGGGATAAAAAAAAAACATACCATGGGATATTTCAGTATTTTAAAATTTATTAATCATTTTTTGTGGCCCAGCATATATGTTATCGCCTGGAAAACATTTAACGTGCATATAAAAGAAAACATATTCTAAAGTTGTTGGGTATAATGCTTTATAAATATTAATTCGGTCAAGTTGATTGATACTGTTATTCATATTTTTCTGTGTCCTCATAGATTTTTTTTTTTTTTTGGACTACTTGTCCTATCAGTTTCTGGACAAGAAGTATTAAATTATCAGTTAGGATAGAAGATTCATCTATTACTTCTTTTCTGTGTTTTGAAGTTCTGCCATTAGGCAAATACATATATACATATATAATTGTTCTGTCTTCTTGATGTATTGACTCTTTTATTACTATGAAATACTCCTATTAATCATTAATGATACTCTCTGCCTTGAAATACAATTTTCTATTATTTGTATTATTTGTGTGATATATCTTTTCTGTCCGTTTACTTTCTACCTATTTTTTATTTTTAAGAGAGAGTGTCTCACTCTGTCACCTAAGCTAAAGTGTAGTGGTATGGTCACAGCTCACTATCACCTACAACTCTTTAGTTCAAAGCGATCCTTCCACCTCGGGCTCATAAATTGCTGGGACTACCACCGTGCATCACACTGCCAGGCTAATTTTAAATTTTTTTGTAGAGACAGGGTCTTGCTATGTTGCCTAGGCTGGTCTCAAGCTCCTGACCTCAAGCAATCCTCCTGCCGATGAGTCATCATACCCATTCTATTTTTTCTTTTAATTTAAAGTTGTCTTGTAGACAGCATGTATTTGGGTCTTCATTTTTTATCTAGTCTATTTTTTTCCTTTAGTTTGAATGTTTAGGCCATTTAACATTCAAAATAGTTGATGTGGTTAGATTTATTTCAACCATTATATTGTATGTTTCTGTTTGTCTCATCTGTTCTTGGTTTTTACTTTCATACTTTCGAGTAATCAAATATGTTTTTGTATTTCAATTTAAGATACTGCTTTGCATTTTGAGAGAAAAATTAATTGGCACAAGATATAATCCCCTTTATGATCTGTCATTGACCATCTTTCTAGCCTCATGTTCAAAATGCTAGAAGAGAGGATTTTGAATGTTCCCAACACACAAAAATTATAATGTTTGAGGTGAGAGACGTGCTAAATACCCTGATCTGATCATTACACATTTTATCCACGTATTGAAATATCACTCTGTATCTCAAAAATATGTATAATTATGTATAAAGTAAAAATAAAATATACAAAACTCAACAAAACAGAAATAGCTAGTTAAAGCTTTTGAAATTAAGTTGAGTCTTCTCTTCCCTTTAAGTGTAAATTTTGATCCTAAGGAGAATCTGAATTTCTCTGTGGTTAGTATATTAGCCATGATTTAAGGAAGCGGCCAGTCTGAGGTGAAATTATGTGGATCAAGAGAGGCACAGAAGAAGAGGAGGATACCCAGGATGAGAGCTATAAAAATACGTAAGTAATCCATACATGACCGAGACAGAAACATTTCCCATAAACTCCTTTTGAATACAACTTACACTAATTCTCTAGTAAAAAGATTAAGAGAAGAAGCAAGCTGTGATTGTAGCATTCCTTAATTGTTGATTGATGTCTGTATCTACATTTATATACCTATATAGTCACTTAGCCATATATTAAATTGTATACAATCCTTTCTATATTGTGTATGATGACCTTTCCAACTAATATTTTTAACATCTTAAGTCTCAAGTGAAAAGAATCTTTCTTCTTGGGTATTATTAAAATGAAACACCTAAAGTAAGTATTCTCAATTATTAATGCATTCAAAACCATACGCCTTGGTGTCAGTTAACAACATTCATTACAGAATAATAAAGAAACAAGACCTATTTCTATTTAGGTGTATACACTGTGTGTTTTCTTACACCTAAAGTTTTTGCCTGGCCAGACCTTTCTCCACCTCTGTGGCTGGGGAAACTATTCACTTTCAAGACCCACCTTTACATGCCTTATTGCCTGCTTTATGCCATTCATAGACAGTACTAAGTAATCTGTTATTTCTGTTTAATGTTCCCACAAAACTGTGCTCTTACCTTTATCAAAACTCTTATAGGCCGGGCGCGGTGGCTCAAGCCTGTAATCCCAGCACTTTGGGAGGCCGAGGAGAGAGGATTGCCTGAGCCCGCAGGCTCGAGACCAGCCTAGGCAACATTGTGAGACCTCGTCTCTACAATAAATCAAAAAATTAGCTGGGCGTGGTAGCACACGCCTGTAGTTCCGGCTACTTGGAAGGGCTGAGGTGGAAGGATTGCCCAAGCCCAGCAGGTCGATGCTGGGGTGGCCATGAGTGTGCAACTGTACTCCAGCTTGGGCAACAGAGTGAGACTCAAAAAAAAAAACTCTTATAATTTATTTTAGATTTATCCCTTCCTTCCTCCCTTCCTCCTTCTCCCTCTCTCTCTGTCTCTCTCTCTCTCTCTCTCTCTCTCTCTCTCTCTTTCTTTCTTTCTTTCTTTTTTTAGGTCTTACTATGACACCTAGGCTGGAATGCAATAGCATGATCACAGTCACAGCTCACCACAGCCTCAAACTTCTAGGTTCAAGCCATCCTCCCACCTCAGCCTCCTGAATAGCTGAGACAGGACAGTGCCACCATGCCCCGCTATTTTATTTTTTGTAGAGATGAGGTCTCACTGTATTGCCTAGACTGATCTTGAACTCCTGGGCTCAAGCAATCTTCCCGCCTTGGCCTGCCAAAGTGCTGGGATTACAGGAGTGAACCACTGTGCCCAGCCAGATCTATCTATTTCTATGTCTATTTTCCTCTAATCTATGAACACCCTTATGGCATGTATTGCAGTTCAGGAAAGGAGAAGATAAAAAAGAGACAAAACGCAGACAAAGGGAAGCAAGGAAGCATATCATATTTTGTACAATTAAAAATGAATACTTTGTATATATTTTAACTTCTCTGAAATAAGACTGTATCATACAGTCCTTTGTCTCATAGTCGAAATCTAAATAACAAACACTATGTAGTTATCATCGCCTGCATGTATACGAACTTAGTTATTTCAAGCAACATGCCTAAATGACTGCAAACCCATTTGAAACCCATTTTACAAAGAAATACAAACCTGGTTGTTGTCCAAAAACCTCTGTTGTCACTATCTGGTAAATTTAAGAAAGATTCAGCATCAAAACTTGAAGAATTTGTGTCAGCAGTTTGGAAGAAAATCCCAGAGATAACAAGAAGGCATTCATTGAAGAAATGCTGTATCACCAATGTTGTTTATAGAATATTATGGGGCTAAACACTAAAATTGATTTTTAAAAAGTTAAAAAAAGACATAGATGTGTCTAACTTCCATATAGAGATATGGGAAGAAGTTTAAGCATATTTCAACCAATTTATTTCACTTATGCTTTCTATGTTGGATATTTCCAAGAGTAACCTGTGATTTTTAAAAATATACTTCATGTACAAACAGAGTTCAAAAAACCCTTTCAGGAAGCACAGAATAACTTTTTTATACATCGAGAAGACAGTCATTTAGCTAACAATTGTTTTCATTTTCAAATCAATACCTAGATAGATCAAATAAAATTTGTAAATAGTAGCAACTTAGTGAGTATTGGCTAATAGAATTAATACTAAGAGAAATTCTACAAAGTTATTTGTAATGTCCAGGACCCCTACATACTTCAGAGCCAAATCAGACAAGTTTAAAAATCTTCCTGAAGATATAGACCAATGGAACAGGATAGAGATTCTGGAAGCAAAGTCTCAATTTCTCAACCAACTTATCTTTGACAAAGCCTCCAACAACAACCACTGGGGAAAGGAGAACCTATTCAGCAAATGGTGCTGGGAAAACTGACTAATCACATGCAGAAGATTAAAACAGGACCCCTACCTATCACCATACACAAAAATTAACTCTAAATGAATCAAAGACCTAAACACAAAAACTCAAACTATAAGAATCTTAGAAAACGCAGAAGACACCCTTATGGAAATTGGAACTGGCAACCAATTTCTGATCAGAACCGTAAATGCCCATGCCATAAGAAATAAGATGGAAAAGTGGGACCTCATCAAACTGAAAAGCTTCTGCAAAGCAAAAGAAACCATCAAGAGAGCAGGGAGACAGACAGCCCACAGAATGGGAAAAAATATTTGCCAACTGTATATCTGACAAAGGCCTAACATCTAGGATCTACAAGGAACTCAAATGCATGGAAAGGAAAAAAACAAACAGCCCCATTAAAAAGTGGGCAAAAGACATGAATAGACACTTCTCAGAAGAAGATACATGGGCAGCCAACAGACACATGAAAAAGTACTCAGCCTCACTCATATCAGAGAAATGCAAATCAAAACCACATTGAGATACCACCTAACCCCAGTAAGAATGGCCATCATTAATAAAACAAACAACAATAGATGCTGGCGAGGATGCAGAGAAAAAGGAATGCTTCTACACTGCTGGTGGAAATGCAAACAAGTGCAACCTCTATGGAAGACAGTGTGGCAATTTCTAAAAGAACTAGAAATTTACCTCCCATATGACCCAGCAATCCCTCTATTGGGAATATACCCAGAGAAACTCAAATCATTCTACAAAAAAGATACCTGCACATGCATGTTTGTTGCAGCTCTATTCACAACAGCAAAAACATGGAACCAACCGTGCTGCCCATCAAAGCTGTACTGGATAAAAAAAAATGTGGTACATATATGCAATGGGATATTATGCAGTCATAAAGAAGGACAAATATGGGCTTCACAGCAACTTGGATGGATTTAGAATCTATCATACTCAGTGACCTATCACAAAAACAAAGAACAGAGTACCATATGTTCTCACTCAGAAACAGACCTTGAACATAATACTATAAGAAAGGGATTGGCAATAGTGGGAAACTGCCAGGGGAGGTGGGGTGGGATTGGCAATTGAGGGAAACTGATAGGGGAGGGAGGGGCACACCTCATCAACAAGGGTACCGGCATAATCAACGTTTGTATACCTAACACTAAATTGCACCCCACATCTTTAAAATAAAATAAAGAAAAAAGAAAAGCAAAAAATCTTCCTGAGGGAAAATAGTTTATATTATTTTCAATTCTATTATTGAGCCAAGTAGGGAGTCAGAAAATGACTTTTTTTTAATGGATAAGTGTTCTAAATAGCTCTTGAGAATAAAAAATATCTCAGGGTCAGCTAACATTGTAGAGTATTCCAAAAGGCAGCATGACAGCTAAGAGAATAAATAATATTCATTTCAACTATTGGATACACTGAGCTATTCTTATTTAATGTTAAAAATCATATCAACATCATAGCACCCACTTTGCTGAATGCCTCTCATTTTAATTTAGTGAGAAAAGCACATGACAACACTTTTCTGCAGTATACGCTCAAATTAGTAGAATGGACAAATGCTCTGGGTGAATCAGTAACATTCAAAAATATAACGGGTCTGAATAATAATAGAAAGAAATGTATTAAGATAAAAAAACTAAAGAGTCTTTCAAATAAGAATTAAGGTCCAAGCAGCACTTATATTCAACATGAGTACTTGGGCACAATTTTAAGGAAAGGCATATGAGGCTAGGTGCTCAGACAAGATCTTTCTCAGAGTAATTAATTATATTTTCTAAAATTGCCTTTCTCTGCAACCTTAGCTAGGAATGAGTTTCCAAAAGTTACTTAATTGGCATTGTTAAAAGCCCAAATATAGACTGCTGCTTCTTTCCATGATGGGGTAAGAAACACCCTAACTTAACTTCATACTATTAACAACTAGAAAACTGTGCAAAATGGTTGTCAGACATTGGATAACAGATCATTCAAGACTATAATTCCCCAAGAATGAAACAAACACAGCAAGCCACATAATTACTGTGACTCACTCCCTGGAGTCAATTTTTAGACTATAGGGACTATAGAATAAACCCAACTCAAGCTCAATAACTTTTTCAAGTTGAGAAAATTGAGATTAAAATTCAGGGAGGCTACAGTGGCTACACATTTCAAGGCAGAACTCCAAAAAGAAGGCGGGGGGGTTATTAAAAAAAAAACTGGCAGCATGAAGCAAAGTCCCCTTGAGTCTTGGTGATTACTACCATGCACATGTAGAGTAAAATTCCACAAGGCCAGCAAAGACACCAGAAGATAGTTGTAAGCTAAAAATTTCCCAGAACTTACACAAGGAAGTGAAGACAGGGAGATGTTCCAAACAAAGCAGAATCCTTGATGGTTATCTGGGATATTCACAGAAGACTCCATGGGGGTCACAGCTCAGTAGCAGGGATAAGTTGTCCCCAGGCTGAAGACTATCTCATATGTGCCACAGCAAAACTTACATCCAGATCTAAAAGGGATGGAATAGATCCACAAGTAACTTAATTAATAGATCTACAAGTAACTCAGAAAGCACACTTTGAAAGTAAGACAACAAAGTCAGATATTCAACAATGTGTCATTTACAATGTTCAGTATTTAATTTTTTAAAAGCATACAAAAAATCAGGAAAATGTGGCCAAAAATCAGAAGAAAAATATCAATAAGTGGAAGTAGTAGCATAAATAACAGGCATCATGGAACTTATAGACTATGCTCAAATACTTAAAGGAAAGCATAAATGCAAAAAGGATAGAAAAGATTTGAAAAGAAACAGAAAACTTTTAGAAATAAAAACATAATATTTCAAGTAAAAAATTTATAGTTTAGATATAGCAGAAGAAACAATCATTGAACTTGAAGACAGATATAGAAACTATCCAAAATAAAGTATAGAAAGAAAAAAAACTGAGATTAAAACCAATAGAGCCCCAGTGATCTGTGAGACAATATAAAGTGGTTTAACATGCATGAAACTAGAGTCTCAGGAAAAAAAGAAGGGATAGAAATATTTGAAGGAACAGTAGCTAAAATTTTTCCAAGTTTGATAAAAATTAATCCCAAAGATCCAAGAAATTGAACACCCTGAGCACAAGAAACATAAAGAAAACCACAAGGCAAATAATCAAACTGCTGAATACCAGATAAAAAAATTTGAAACTAGATGGAAAAGAAGGCCATATTACATATAGAAAAACAAAGACAGAAATTGGCAGACATCTTGAAAGAAACTATACAAGACAGAACACAATGGATAAATATTTTTAAAGTAATAAAAGAAAATAATTGTCAACCTACAATTATATGTCCAATGCAAATAAATTTTTAAAATTAAAGTTATAAAAACCTTTTTAAACAAAAGCTAAGGGAATTTACCATCAGTAGAACTGCATTACAAAAATGTTAAAAGAAGTGCTTCAGGTTAAATAAAAGAAATGAAACATGTCTTCACAGAAAAATAAAAAATATCATAAATTGTAACTATTTGGGTAAAAATAAAAGATTTTCTCCTATTAAATTTCTTCAAAAGATAATGGAAAGTTTAAGCAAAGATAAGAATAAAGTAATATGAGGTTTATAACATATTTAGAAGTAAAATATATGACAGTAATAGCACAAAGTACAACAGGAGGGAAACTAAAACTGTTGTAAGCCTTACATTAGGAGTGAGTTGATATATGATTATTTTAAGAAAAACTGTGATAAGTTAAAAATGTAAACTCTAGAGCAATATAATTAAAGACGTACCCCCAATAAGTCAATAGTTGCAACAAAATAAAGTACTAAAACGCTCAATCAAGAAAAGACAGGAGAAGAGGGGAAAAGGGAACAAAGAACAGATTAGAATTTTTAAAAAAATAGTAAAAGGGTAGATGTAAACTCTACCATATCATAATAGCATTCAATATATATGGTTATAGTCTAAGCACTCTGTGTATTGTTGGACTGGATCAAAAGTAAGATCCAACTATATGCTGCCTATAAGAAATTTACTTTATATAAAATGGCAAAAGTTAAAAAAAATGAAGGACAATTTTCCTATGCAAACAATAAGCATAAAGGAACTGAACTGAAAATATGATCAAAGTAGGCTTCAGAAATATGAGTATTTCTAGCAATAGACATCTCATAATGATAAAAGAGATAATTTGCCAAGAAAGACATAATTCTAAATGTATATGTACATAATAGCAAAACTTCAAAATACACGAAGTAAAAATTTACAGAATTGTACAAAAAGAGACAAAGCAACAGTTATAACTGAAGGTTTCAACTCTATCAGTAACAGAAAAAACAATCAGGAGGGAAGTAGGGTTGTTGAACAACACCATCAGCCAACTGGACCCAGTTGGCATGTACTGGACACACCATCCAACACAAGAACACAATCTTCTCAAGTACATGGAACATTCACAAGATAGACTGTCTACTGGGCCGTAAAACAAATCCTAACAAATTTAAATGATTTAAATCATACAGAATATGACCACAAGAAAATACATTTGATATCTATAATGGAAAGATATCTAAGAAATCACCTGCTGTTTGAAAAATTAAGTTTTATATATATATTATATATATATATAATATATATATAAAACTATGTTTCTAAAAAGAAATTACAAAGGAAATTACAAAATATTTTGGACTGAATGAAAATAAGATAAAATGTATCAACATTTGTATGATGCAGCTAAAATATCACAGTGAGAAATTTTATAGTTTCAAATTTTTATGTAAAGAAATAAAGTTCTAAATCATTAATCTAAGCTTCTATCTTAAGAAGTTTGGAAAAGAAGAACAAATTAAAACTAAAATAAGTAGAAAGAAATAAAAAATATAAGTAACAGAAGAACTCAATGCAATTTAAAAATAGACAAACTGTAAAATCAAACTATAAATATCAAAAATAGACAATCTATAAACATCAAAAGCTATTTATTTTTTATAAAAAATATAAAAAATTGATGACTATTTAGCAAGCAGCTATGAAAACTACAACTAATTTTTTTAAACTTATTTTTATTGTTCTTACTAGCATCAGAAATAAAGATGCTCATTGTTATCACTTATAGTCAACATTGTTTTGGATGTACAAGCCCATTCAAGAAGGCAATAAAATAAAATAAAAGATATTTCTATTGGAAAAGAAGTCGAATTTTTATTCACAGATGACATGATTAGGTGTATAGGAAATCCTAGAGAATCTTTAAAAAAAAAGCTACTAAAATAAAAAGTGAGTTTAGTAATGCAACAGGATAAGAATTCAATCTATAACAATCAAAATTTTTGTTTAATATAGATTATTTTTATATATAAGTGTCAGATAATTAGAACATGATATTTTAAAAATATTATGTGATACCTGTTATTAAAGAATAGCTAAGTAACCAGAGAGATATATTGTATTTATGGATCAAAAGATTAAACATTTTAAGATATCAATTCTCCCCAAATGTATCTATAGAGTCAATGCAATTTCAATTATAATGACAGCAATCTTCTTTTGTCAAAATTAACAAACGTGTATTGAAAATTTATATAAAAATTCAAAGAAATGATAGCAAATTTTTTGAAAAGTGAGAACAAAGGTAAATAACAGAAATTATCTCTGTGTGATACTTATGACAATGTAATGAGAGTGAAGACACTGATCTCAGCATAGGTTAGACCAAGAGATCAAGGGAGCAGAACTGAATGTCCAGAATTAAAACCCCACATTTATGGTAATTTCGTTTTCCAACAAAGGCACCAAGACAATTTCAAGGGCAGAAAATAATCTTTTCAACAAATTTTGATGAAAACCTGGATATTTATATGGGAAAAATCATACACCTCTACCTTTACTTCAGATCATACTCAAATATTGACGTGAAAGGAATCGTAGACCCACCACATAAAGGCTAAAACTGTAGAATTTCTGTAAAAAAAAGAAAATTGGAGAAATCTTTATGACCTTGTTATAGGCAAAAATTTCTTAAGTCACAGACATATAAATAAAACATACCTGGGTGTGGTGGCTCATGCCTGTAATCCTAAATCCCAGTACTTTGGGAGGCTGAAGCAGGAGGCTTTCTTGAGTCTAGAAGTTCAAGACGAGCCTGAACAAAATAGTGGAACTGCATTTCTACAAAACATCAAAAAATGACCTGGGCGTGGTGGCATGTGCCTGCAGTCCCAGCTACTCAGGAGGCTGATGCTGGAGGAGCAGCCGTGATGGCGCCACTGCACTCCAGCCTGGGTGACAGAGTGAGATCTTGACTCAGCTAAATAAAGAAATAAATACTTTAAAAACATAAAAGAAAATAATTAATATATTGGTCAAAATTTTAAACTTTTGTTCTTCCAAGTATTAAGAAAATTAAAAGTGAGACCGAAGACTAAGTGAAAGCATTTATAATACATGTATCTAATATTGTAAAATAATAATGAACAACAACAAAAAAAACTAAAAATGATCAAAATTATAAAAATGTAAATATTCAATAAAAAAATATTTGAACAGAAACTTTGCAAAATAAGACCTAGATATAAAATCATTAGTTATCAGGGAAGTGAAAATTTAAAAATGTAATAATATAACACTACGCACCTATTAGGACATCTTAAATGAGAAAGACCAACAGCATGAAGTATTGGTGAAAATGTGGAACAATTAAAACTCTCTCACATATTGCTGGTTGGAATTTAAAATGGCACAGTCACATTGGAGAAAATTTTAGCCATTTCTTATAAAGAGAAATATACATTTACCATATAACCCAGCAATCCCACTCAAGATATTTATTTAACCAAGGGAAAGGAAAGCATATGCCCACACAAATTCCTGTAGAAAACTGTTCCTAACACCTTTACTTTTAAATAGCCCCAACCTGGAGTATTCCAGGTGAACATCAGCAGGTGAATAGATAAACACATTGTATTCTATCCTTGTAATAGAATGCTACTGCAGAGTCTAAAGAAATGAACTGTGAATACACTTCCCAATATGACCAAATCTCAAAACCGTGATGACTGAAAGAAGATTAAAAAAGAATTTACACTGTATCGTTGCATTCATACGAAACTTCAGAAAACACAAACCTGATTAATAGTGACAGAAAATAGATCGATGTCTGGGTCTAATTGTGTGGAGTACTTGGGGACAACACAAAGGAATTTTTTAGGTTATAAAAATGTACGTATGCATTGTGAAAATGATTACTTGCAAATTTGTCCAATTTTTTTTTTCTGCTTAGATGAGTCAGTGCGGTTTCCGTTACTACAATTGGACATTAGCTGAGAAATCTGTAAAGAAGGAACAGGAGGGCTGCCTGACAAACCAGTGGGGAGGCAGTTCCTGGAAGAAAAAACAGCATGCACAAACCATGGAGGTATGAGGAAATGCGTCACATGTGAGAAGCGTTGCTAATTAGTGTTACAGATTCCATGAATCATAGAAAAACGTACATTTTTACAGAAATATTATTTTCTCTGAAGTGTATCTAGAATGACTTCTAATTCTTTAGGGGAAAAGTAGCAGTTTCCAAAAATTCTCCCACTGAACATGAGCAAAAAATAGAAGTAACTTTCTAGGCTATCTTATTTCTTTTTAAAAAATTTTTACCGAATTTAAATCGAAAAACCCAAACTGTTGCCAATCACTCCCTACCACCGCCAATGTCACATCTTTCTGTTTGGATACTGAAGATTCTAAGGAATGCGATTCCGTACCAGTACATCAAATCTAGAAATACATTGAACCTAGAAATACTTTAAACCTAGAAATACATGCACTAGACACCCTTAGCGCATTCAGGTATCTCCATAGATATATCTGGAAATCAGGGAGCTCACTTCCAGAAGTTATTCTAAAGATACGATTAAGGCTGGGCACAGTGGCTCACACCTATTATCCCAGCACTTTGGGAGGTCGAGGTGAGAGGACTGCCTGAGTTCACGTGTTCGAGACCAGCTTGGGCAATTTGGCAAGACCTCAACTCTACAATAAATCAAGAAAAATTAGTCGGGTGTGGTGGCACGCATCTGTGGTTTCAGCTACTTGGAAGGCTGAGGCAGAAGTATCATCTGAGCCCCGCAGGTTGAGGCTGTGGTGGCCATGAGCATGCCACTACACTCTAGACTGGGCAACAGAGTAAGACTCTTACTCAAAAAATAAAATAAATAAATATAAATTTTTAAAAATGAAACAAATAAAAAATAAAGCTTTCATTGAGCAATTATCATCATACTATAAGAAAAGGATTGGCAGTAGTGGAAAACTGCCAGGGGAGGATGGGGGTGGGATTGGCAGTAGTGGGAAACTTTCAGGGGAGGGGGTTAGCACACCCCATCAAGAATACTTGCATAATGAACATTTGTATACTAACCCTGAATTGTACTCCACATCTTTAAGATTAAAAAGTTTAAAAAAAAAAAGATATGTTTAGATGAAGGAAAAAGTTTTGAATACAAGTTTTTACTGTTATTTATAATAATAGAATATATTCACTATTGTTTGTAATGGCGAAAAACTAGAATCCACTTGAAGTTCAACAATATGGAGATGATTAAATTGTAGTGTGAAATGTGCTATGAAGGTACAACAGTACAGAAATACATTTGTGCTACAAGTGAAAGGTAGAATGCAAAATTAAATTACACTGTGATTGCCATTGTGTTTAGAAACTAGTATTTATGAACAAAGACTGGAAAGCAATAAAGACAATGTTTAGATAAGTTAGAAAAGGGACTTATGAATAACATTTTCTAGGCTTTTCATGATGCTTTTTAAAATAAAATAAGTGGAACTGCTGAATTTTCTGAGTGATGGAAGTTTTAAAAAATAGGACTAAATAAAGTACTAAAAGTTAAAAGCTACTGAAGAAACCTTCCATCTGGTTTTGAGAAACCTGTAACTTGGCCATCAGAAGAGCATCAAAATGGATCAATCTAGTAAAAAATTTTATTTGATTTTTCAATGTTTTATTTATTGTATATATTTGTATAACGATCTTTTGATATATATACATAGTAAAATAATTATTATAGTCAAAAACATTAACATATGCATCATTTCACATAGAGACTTTAGATACATTTTTGGTGTAAAAGTATCTAAAATCTATTCTCTTGGCAAATTCATCATACAATACAATATTATTAACTATAATCCTCATGCTGTACATTAGGTACCTAGACTTATACATCATACATACCTGTAACTTTGTACCCTTTGGCCTTTATCTCCACATTTCCCCCGCCTCCCTGGCCCTGACGACTACCATTTACCAGTCTCTGTGTCTGTGTTATTCACAGTATTTTTTATTTATTTTTAGATTTTACATATAAGTGAGATCATGTAATGTTTTTCTGTCTGTGTTTAGCTTATTTTACTTAGCATAATGTCTTACAGGTTTATCCATGTTGTTTATGTTGTTGCAAATGATAGGATCTCCTTCTTCTTTAAGGTTGAATAATATTTCATTGTGTGTGTATGTGTATTTCACCATATTTTAATCCATTCATCCATCAATGGAATCTTAAGTTGTTTCTATGTCTTGGCTATTATGAATAATGCTGCAATGAATACGAGAGCAAAGACATCTTAATGAGGTACTGATTTCATTTTGGGGGGCATATATCCAGAAAAGAGATTTCTGGATCCTAACTAGTAGTTCTATTTTTAATTTTTTGAGGAATCCCCACACTGTTTTTCATAGTGGCTGCACCAATTTACATTCCTATCAACAGTGTACAAGGGCTCCCTTTTCTCTACATTTTTGCCAATACTTGTTATAATTTTTTTTTTTTTTTTTAGTTGGAGTCTTACTCTGTCGCCCAGACTGGAGTGCAGTGGCCGCTTCCGGCCACCGCAGCCTCGACCTGCTGGGCTCTGGCGATCCTTCCCCCTCAGCCTTCCAAGTAGCTAGAACTACAGGTACGCGCTACCATACCCGGCTAATTTTTTGATTTATTGTAGAGATGAGGGCTCACCAAGTTGCGCAGGCAGGTCTCGAACCCTCGGGCTCAGGCAATTCACTCACCTCAGCCTCCCAAGACGCGGGATTACAGGCTGAGCCACCGAGCCCGGCTCATTTTTTTTTAATAGTAGCCATTCCAACAGATGTGAAGGGTTATTTCATTGTGGTTTTGATTTGCATTTCCCTGATTACTCACAATACTGAGCACCTTTTCGTATACCTATTGGCCATTTTTATGTCTTTGGAAAAGTGTCTATTCGGGATCCTTACTTTACACTACACACAAAAATTACTTAAAATGGATTAAAGACTTCAACATAAGACCTGAAACCATAAAACTTCTAGAAGAAAGGATAGGGAAAAGCTTCTTGATGCTGGCCTTGGCAAGGGCTTTTTTAATAGCTCACCAAAAGCACAAGCAACAAAAGCAAACATAACAAGTGGCACTACATCAAACTAAAAAAATTCTGCAGCAAAGAAAACAATCAACAGTAGGAAAAGACAGCCAATGGACTGGGAGAAAATATTTGTGAACCATCTATCAGTTAAGGAGTCAACATCCAAAATACATAAGGAATCCATACAACTCAGTGGCAAAACAATAAATAACCTCATTAATCTAGTAGAAATTTGTAAATACAATCTATATACATGGACATCAAATTCAATCCTAAGAAGAAGAAAGAGCTCGTAACTTTTATCAAAAGTCCTGGATTAGATTTCTAGCTCTACCACACAAATTGCTTAACTTCAAGATATGTTTACCTATCTTTAAATAAAAATAAGAAAAATAATGGCAATATTCCCTAACTGACCACTTGGTACAGCTGTAAGAATTATAAGGGACAGCACAAGTCCTTTATAAACAAAGCATTGGCTATGGGCCTTTGTCAGCATTCATTGTAATAAGTCTCTATCACTCTTCCTCAGGATGTTGAATCTGAGATAGAGTCAGTTAGACACTCTATGGTTTTAGAAAAATGTCTAGGAATACTGATACAATACCAGCATAATTTCAAATTGATCTAATCACCTATAGGACAATAGGTTTAGGTCAGGCTCCCAGCAGGGGCCTCCAGAATGTTAGGTAAGGCCCACTGGGTTTGTGGGTGGTGTCTGTGCAATCTGATGCCACGTGAAAGATGCAAAGAATTGCACAGAAGTTAGATTAGAAAATACAGTTTATTTAGAAAGTAAATTAGAGACAGAGTAAGAGAGAGAGAAAGGAATTTACCTCCCCAAGGTAAGGAAGTGGGCCAAAGCCAGGAAATATGGCGATAGCCATAGTTCCAAGAGTACATGGCCACACTAGAGTCTAGTAAGGCAATGGTGACTGGCCGCTCATGGTTGAGTACCTTTGATAGAGGAAGGTCGTTAAGGTGATTGGGTGGTGATCTGCTCCACATCATCACGAAGGGACAGATAAGTGCAGGTATTGAAGACAGGTGATGGACAGAAGGCAGATGGATGGGTTAGTCACATGATTGCTGCCATATGGTGGGTTCTGTCTGCCACAAAGATCACGAAGGACTGATTAGGTAAACTTGGGTCTTATGGGTGCAGGCAAATACTTGAAATAGAAAAGCTAATTAGTACAAAACAAGCTGGTGAGGGAGTTGTGAAGCAACTACCAATAGTTACTTCTGAGAAACCAGTTCTGTCCTTGACTAATTATTAGAGGGTAAGTAAAGTGAACTGCTAGAAAAACATGAGATTTAGGCAATGTTAAAATGGCTGCTCATCGGGTATATTAAATTCATGTTATGTCCTTTCATTGGTATATTAAATCCATGTTATGTCCTTTCAGTTGGGATTTCCATAAATGATCATTTGGGATGAAGAAAAAGAAGGCCTAAACAAAGCTTTCTCAATTTTCTTTGAGAGAAAAAATGAACAAGACAAAACAAATGCCTTGAAAGTCTTAGAAGGCAACAGGGAGATCTCTAGAAGAGAAAATAACCTATAATATTGATAATCAAATTTCCCTCTAAGGTGGATGCTTATCTGGCAATAAGCCCAACATAGCTTCCTATGGAAAAAGGTGGTCCTTTTTAAAGCCTTGAATTGTTGGGATAATGGCGCAGATGGCATGCAGATGTGTGTTAGCAGTTGTGCAGAGGCAGAGCAACCAAAGGTTCATAATCAACAGTAAACTCTCAGCAAATGCGAAGTGAATTTTTAATAAAGAAGATGAGAGGGGCTTAGTATCCCAGAGGCTCTCATAATAATACTCTTTCAGATCAGAAATCCTGCAAAATTTTGTTTAGCTTTCTTTCTAACACTTTTTGTTTTGCCTGCTGCCTGAAGGCAGGAGTTCTACGAATTGACCTCCAACCCAGCAATACTGGTTAAGTCACGGCACAAGCATCCACACTGCTTCCACAGAATTTTCTTGGCTTAATTTTATAATCTGTGGCCTCTCTGTTGGCAAATAAATTTGATCATCCCTGAAGCAAGACTAGCAATTTCTGATTTCATTGCCAAATATTTTCAGAAATTATAAATTCATTTCTTTGGCAAACATTTATAGAGCACTAAATTTGCATCGCACCCTATTCTAACTACTACGCAAATATTAACTCTTTTAATGCAACAGGCTGTTCTTTTTCTTGAGTCCCAGTGGCCTTCCACAAAGAGAGTGTTGCGATTTTAACTGGCTCCACACTTACTGGAAACATTGCTTTGTCTAGTTCCCACCAATTGCAGACGATTCCCCACAGGTGTGTTCTCCAGGGCTTTGTCCTGACGGGATGTAAATGGCTTCTATCACGCCCTCAGGGAACCTGGCCATTAGAAATGTTTTTCTTTCCTTGAATTGATCCCACCACAGGCAGGGAGAGGACATTTGCCCATCTTACTCTTTTATCTCATCTCCCTCTCTGATGTTTCCACCTTTCCGATCCGCATGCCTGACAAGCATATTGTAAGACAGATATGCTTCTCGGTGATACAGATGTCTAGTTTTCAAAAATCTTCAATCAAATTTCGGTCCCTCGAGCCCTCTTTTTCTACTTTCCATTCTTTCTTGTTGGTTAACACCTTTCTAATAATCAGGTGTCCAGAACTGTATCATCTTATCACTTTGCAGGTTCAGTTTCCAGGTGCTGTTTACTATGACTCTAGGGCTTTTGAGGCATTTCTGCCTTTCGCTGGATACCTCTGTTTCCAATCATTTATCTCCAGGCACTTAGCTCCTTCCTATTTTAAACTTTAGTTATTTTCTGCCTCAAATTCTAGTCTTAGTGGGTTTCTTTCTATCATTTTTTGGTAAATCTATCATGTGTACACACTTTCAGGTTTATAATTACCTGATAATATAATTCCCATGTTATTTAATTCTTCAAAATCATCTTGAAAAGTTAGGAAATGACGGCAATAGCTAACAGTATTATATTAATAAATATAATAAAAGATAAAAGAGCTAATATTTATTGAATATTTTCCACATGCCAGACTCCATGCTAAGCATTTTCATGTATAATCTTGTAGTAAATTATGATCTGTAGATGCAATAGATACTATTGTTATCCTCTTTTAACAGATAAGGTGACCTGAGGTTTAGAAAACTTAAGTAACTTTCTCAAGCTCACAAAGCCACTGTGTGAGCAGACTAGAATTTGAACCCAGGTTGTAGTATCAACCATTAGCTTGATGTGGCAGGAAGGGTGTTGGTAGCAGTTAAAGGTATTTCCTTTTGAAAGCCAAGCGGCAAGCTTTAAAGACCCACCAGACCGGTTTTGTTTAAAAAGGCCAAACGGCCAGAAACTAATGGCTCTCATGGAAATGCAAGAGAGTAACTAATTCACAGACTTATCCAAAACCTCTCTTTTGAAGTTGATGGTTTACAACCTGCTTGCAGACCCTGCTGCCTTGCATTTCCTGGAGACCATTTGTTCTTTAAAAAACCTGATTTGCTGGGTACAACCTTGTAAGATTCCAAAGTAAAGGTGTAATCGCTCAACATGACCCCCTCCGTTACCTAAACAAGGGTATAAGACTGCTCTTCTTCCATTCTGCGTTCTGTGGGGCTCAACCTGGAAGCATTAGATCCTCGAGGCTGCTGAGCCGGCCAGCGTAATAAAGTGCCACTTCCTATAATAGTCACAGTGTCACCATCTCTCTGTCTTCCCGCTACAAGCTTACATTGTTTTCACCTGTAGTTAATAAGGACCATATGTAAAAATTGTTATTTCATTTAGTTACTATAGATATAATAATATAGATATAATTTAAAAGCCTTGATAGTTAACATGGTCCTTAAAAAGTATACTATAAGGTTGGGTGCAGTGGCTTATTCCTGTCACCCCAGCACTTTGAGGCTGAAGGATGGCTTCAGCCCGGGAATTCAAGACCAGCCTGGGCAAAATAAAGAGACCTTGTCTCTAGAAAAAAATTTAAAAATTAGCCAGGCGTGCATCTGTAGTTCCAGCTACTAGGAAGGCTGAGGTAGAAGGATCACCTAAGCCTGGGAGATCAAGGCTGTAGTGAGCTACAGTCATGCCACTGCACTCCAGCCTGGAGGACAGAGTAAGACCCAACTCGAAAAATAAATAAATAAAATTTGATTTTAATCCTATAGTTGAGGATTAAGATGAGGTTCCGTCACAGAGACACACAAAAGAAACACAAACGAAAGGAGACCTCAATGTTATCCAGTTCAAGCAAGTCATCTGAAAGGTGAGGATTCTAAGACAGTTAAATAAGTGACTTTCTGGAAGTTATAGAATGAGTTGGCAGCAAAGCTCAGGTTCCAGAGCTCCTTCACCCCAAGATTCTGCCTCCATGTTGGCAGAACAGCTCCCAGGAAGCTACCTGTACCCAGCTACCAGAGCCTCTGTCTCTCTCTCGCTCTCTCTCTCTATCTCTCTCTATCTATGTCTCTCTCTCAGTCTATGAGCAAGAGAATCAGAGCTCACTATTGGTGCATCTAAGTTGCAAATGAGTCTTATATTTGACCTTCCCAGAGTAGCCTCTGCTATCATCCATCTGCCTATCTTTAATTATGGTATAGACCAGCTCTTTGCCCTGTGCATAACCTGACATCATAATGGCCTATTTGTTTCCTTGGTGGAGTACTAACACTGTTCGATCATTCTCCACTCCATTTCCTCTGCCTGGTGTGCTTGGCCCTTCTCTGCTTACTTGTCTCAAACCATCAATCCTCGAAGGTCCAGGTCATCTCCCACACATCCCTGGAGGCCTCTCTAACCACCTCAGGCCAAAATGCTCTCTCCCACCTCTAAAGCACTAGAATTCGTATTTCCCAGGCCACTCATTTTCCACTTATCATATGCTGCCCTGTATTGTCTGTTTGGTATCCTTTTGTCTAAGAGCCTGGCTTGCCTTGAGGGCAGAGATCATATCTTATTCATCATTGTATCCACCACATTGCTTAGCCTAAGGCCCAGAACAAAATAGGTGTTCTATAAATGTTGATTGATTTATTGTACGTGGAAATGAAAATGACTTCCTTGCTTCTATGGTGACCCAAGAAAACAAAGTCACTTTTCTGAGACCCATGAGATCACCTGAGAAAATACTTTTAGAGTTCTCAAAAGAAAAATAATTTAAAGTACTTATAATTTTATGAACAAGACTGTGTTTATGAGTTACAAATAGCTAATAATGTTCTACTTGTTATCTGTCATCAGGCAGACGAAAACAAACATATGATCACTCCACAAATTTGGACATTTAAAGATATTTAAACTAGTTATATGTGTAGCTTTACATGACTTGAAAATTACACTGGTTGTCCACCATCAGATTACTAAAACTAGGGAAAACAAAAATCACAGTCCTGAAATTGTGAATATAAAGTGACCTTCATTTGTTGGGTTTGAAAATTCTGTTGCAATGAGTCGATATATTTTTATGACTTTCCTCATTGTTGTAACATCTTAAATAGCAAGAAACCAAAACTCTGAATTGTACATATAAACGAACCAATCTAATCTCTGTTAGATAAGACTTTAATTCATAGGGGGATAGAATCTTTCACTTGCTTTCTTCCAATTGCTTTGTTTTTGTTTTTGTTTTTCTCCCAAGACGGATGGAAAACTTTGACTTTTTCTGATCTCTCATGTCATTTATCAAAAGACTGAACTCTTGGACCGAAGCCAGTTTGGTTGATATACCACCTTACATTTTGGTTGGCAACTATTGAATAAAGTGGATCTTGTCATTGCCTAATACATTTTCCAGTCTGTAGCACAGAAGAGTAGAAACCTGGAGCCATAAGGGATTTTTCGAAATCAGCTCATCCAGTTCTTTCATTTTTTGAGGAGATACAGAAGCTGAAAAAAGTTTAGATAACTTGTCCTACATTTTTGCTAGCATTCAATAAAGTCGTTATCTTTATTTTAGAATGGGCATTTTGTCATCTGACAATTATTGGAAATAAACTTTAAAAATGTTTTTAAGAGCATTCTCTGGTAGAATTACCTATTGCTCTTGGGTAGAATACAAAAATAATCTCAATCCATGACTAATGATACCCCTTAGTAACAAAGACAAGCTTTAAAAACATTTGGTTGGAGTGACTGGGGAAGAGCAATGTGATGGCTTAAAAAAAGAATCAACTTGTGAAATCAGTTTGGTTTATCTCTAGCATTTCCAATCTCCCTTTTCTGTGGCCCTTCCTCTCTCACTGGTGGTTTCTCCCCTCCTCAGCCCCTGTTTCACAAGTTCTGTGTTGAGTTGGACTCTTCCCTGAATCAAAGCAGGAATTATGTATTCACCTCTATGGTGTGGATGAATTTCAAACTATTATTTTAATCAGACTTTTCCATTTTAAGTGAGTCTTTGGCAATTCTGATATCATCAAGCAGGTGGAAAGATGTCCTTGGGCTTCCTGAAATTATACTATTCCTAAAGCTAATTGAGGAATATCAAAGTGATTTGATATATGAAGTAAATAAGTAAAGATATGCCAGAGAAATGATTTATCTTTTCCTTACTCTTGGCCTTTCAAATGGCAACTGCTCCTCTTGGAAGGATAAAGCGGAGTCAGTTCCTAGGAGTGGATTGACACAGAATTTATATCTCACTGTTACAAGCATTTCCCCAATATGAGTTCAGTCTTTTCTTGGCCTGGATCTGCTTGACTAGCAGCTGTTTCCCTATAACTTCCCCACCAATTAAGCCGGTGGATTATGAGTCATCTTCCACCAATCCTCACCATTAACCACTCAACTATTTCCCAAATCACATTTTGCACCTTCTAGCTATATTATAATAATTATATTAGGCCAGGCATGGTGGCTCATCCTGTAATCCCAGCACTTTGGGAGACTGAGGCAAGAGGACTGCCTGAGCCCAGAGGTTCGAGACCAACCTGGGCAACATGATGAGACCTCATCTCTACAATAAATCACAAAAACTAGCCAAGCATGGTGGCATGCATCTGTAGTTCCAGCTACTTGGAAGGCTGAGGTGGAAGGATTGCCTGAGCCCAGCAGGTCAAGGCTGCGGTGGCCATGAGAGTGCCACTGCACTCCAGCCTGGGTGACAAGAGTGAGACTCCAACTCAAAAAAAAAAGTATTAATAGCTTAATGACATAGTCACTATATTTTTCCATAATTCTAGAATAAGATACATGCCACTTCTATTATTTCAACCTAGGTAACAATTTCTGACAACCAGATATGATATTGGGAAATACATCTTCACTCACAAGTATCACTGAACTGTATCTTCTAATTATAATCATGAAATGTACATGACTACCCCATAGTGTGGGCTTGTGGTCATGATAACTTAACATTTCTCTAGTACTTTGCAATGTACACTAATTGCAGTTTTGCCTTGATTACTTTACAACTTAAAATGACTCCTTGAGATAGAGGAGGAAAGGCAATTATTATTATTATGCTTCTTTTACAGATAAAGAAACTAAGTCACTAAATAGGTCACTTGCTCAAGGTAACCAGCAAGTAACTTGGTGGCACTAGCCTCTCAATCTTTTGTTAACTTCTTTTAAAAGGGAAAAGAGGAAGGAAACTAATATTTGTTGAGCCTCTATTATGTGCCAGGCACCATTTTAGAAACTTTTCACATATAATATCTCTAGCAACTTGGCCAGATTCCAGCTGCTAGTAAATCATCGAACTGGACTCTTCTATTTTTCCCATCCTGAACCTCATGACTAATCAACTGAGCAATTATCTTATCAACACCTTTGATTCCCCTTAGAGTCCAGCACTTCCATCGTATCCACATAGCAAATTTCAACTCATATCACTGTTATAATGTGCTGTCTCTGCTTCTGTACCCAGGCATTAGTTAGTTGCTTGAGGAAAAAAAGCCATAAATCCACACATTCAGATTCTTAAATGCGGCTCTGCCTTGCCTCCTTTTAGTTTTGGTTAGTTCCTCCTGAGTAATTCTAGTCTTCATGACATCCATTGTTCTCCCTCTTAGGAGATGATCAGAGTCCCCGCTTATTACAAAAATTAAGTCATCAGTCATAATCTTCCTCAGCCTTCAGAATGCCTAACTACACATTGATTGATTTGTTTGTTTGTTTATTTTCTAACTACACATGTAAACAATAATGACATATGCCTCTTTCCTTTTTTTCCTTCTTCCAGTCTTATTCCAGAATAAACTCATTTCTTTGGACCCTTCTTATTCTCAGTATTCTTGGAGTCACTATTTTCTCCTACCATATGCCCCAATCCCTTAGTCCCTAAACAAGCTTAAATCTCTCACATTTTGAGAGGTACTTGCTCCTCAAGACCTCCCTTGTTACCATAAAAACTTATTTTCTCCTCTTCCCAAACCTACAAATAATAATAAAAAGTAAAACAACAAAACAAAATCTGGGCTATGGCTAACATACCTTGAATTTACATTCAACTCACTGCTGTTCCATTTTTCCCCCAACTTCACTCCCTTAAGCAACCAATGTATCACTACTGCTAAAGTGGGAAGGCTTATGCAAATACCTCTTTCTCCTTTGTTCTCTGAGGCTAGGCAATTTCATAGCCTCTATAAGCCTAATATTTCCTTATCTATTCGACAGAACTATTCATTCATTCATTCTCTCCTTCTCCCCTTCTCCCAGTAATTTTTTCTCACCTTTACTCTAGTTGATATAAAAGATTTTTAAAATGTTTGATCTCTGTCAAATCTACGGATGCTGAACATAAGGAAGAACCCCAGTGACATCCTTGTTGCCAAAATCTTGAAAGAGGCCATACTTACTTTGATGCCCACCCTCTTTTATTATACATCTCAGTTGGAGGCACAACAATCCAGCCAACAAGGCCAAAAATCTGAGAGTCATTCCGGATGCCTCCTTCTTTCTCTTCTCTCCAACAAATCAATCATTAAGAACTATCTGTTTTGCTTCCTAAACTCTCCCAGAGTTTTTCATCTAAACTCTAGTCCTGTTACCAATTACCAAGTACTAGAGTGACCCTTCACAACTTTCTTCCAAACCAATGGTTCTCCACCAGGGTAACTGTGCCTCCCAGGAGACATTTGGAAACATCTGAAGGTGATTTCCCATCTAGAGGTGGAAGAAGCTGGGTACTGTCAGCATTCAGTTAGTAGAGGCCAGAGATGCAAAACATCCTATAATGCACAGTCCAGCTCCCCTGACCCCCAGCAAAGAATTGTCCAGCCCAAATGTGTTAATAATGCCAAGGCTGAAATCTTGACCTATTCTATGAGAACAGCCTCTTAGCTGGTCTCTCTCTCTCTCTCTCTCTCTCTCTCTCTCTCTCTCGTCTTATGCCTTTTAAATCTATCACATACATAAAGTCAGGGTGATTTTTCTAAAATGGGAATCTGTCCACACAACTCTCCTGCTTGTAACCCAGCCATGGTTTCCATTCTTCTCTAGAATACACAAATTCACCCCAAGCAGTTCCTTACCTGTCTTACCACTTCCTGGCTCCCTTTACCTTTTACTGCCCAATAATAATGAAATATTTATTGATTCTCTACACAGCTTGCGCCTTCCTTATCTGTGCCCACGCTGTTTCTCTGTTTGAAATGGCTTTTGTTCTCTGACTCTTCCTGCTTTCCCCCTTTAACTCCTTCCCACTCTTCAAGACTGAACCCAGGCAACATTTCGTCGAGATACCTTCTCATCCTCCTTCCCCTACACACTGAGCTATAAGCCCCTTCTCCATATTTCCAAAATAACGTACCAATAAAAATTAATATCAGGCTTTTCATACTGTATATGTTTCTGTTTATCTGACCATTCCTCTTTGCTCCCACCTCCCTTTAGGTTAACTTGCCCTGAAGGAGAGTTGCTGAGGACTGTGTCTTGTGCATATTTTTAGTAGGGCACATTGTAGTTGCTTTTAAAAAAAAATCGATGAACATTAACTTGTATTGAATAAATGCTTTTACACTTGACAAAATTCTTTCACGTATAAAATCCCATTTGATTCTTATAATTCTGTCAGAGAATGTAGAAGGGATAAACATAACAACACGAGTTTCACACAGCATTAAACTGAAGCTCAGAACTTGAAGTCATTTACCCAGAGTGACCTGGTTTATAAGCAGCAGAAGTGAGATTGGAATCCAGACCTTTGGTTTCATGTATTTTGCCCTTTTCAGTATTCCAGACTAGTTAGCCTCACCTACACATGAATACACACACACATACACGTATAAGGAACATATATGCCTTTTAAAATTATCTAAACCTGTAATATATACATCTGTATATATACATTGGCTCTCCCTTTGTAATTCTTACAATTCTTGTCTATTGCATTTATTGCATTAATAGCTTATCCCAAGGTACCCAGGAAAATAGTGAAGTGGGCACATCTTCAAGAAAAAACAGATACAGAAGAGTACTAGATAATGAAAATTGACAATTTGCCCATATTTGGTTTGGCTTATTTGGGAACAAATTCTGATATTCCATGCATTCACCCTTCTGGAAACACTGTAACCACACGATGTGAGATGCAAATAGACAAGAAAGAAGCCCACGGACCTCATGGACACTGTCCAGGCCTCTCAGAAAAAACTAAACACTGCTTCTATGAAAGACCTGTATCTTTAAGAAAGTATAACTGCGAATTGCTGATAAAAATATATAAATATCAGAAATAGAATTTGACATTTAGTCCCTAAACAATGCAGACCTATTCCTCTCTGAAAAGATGTATAAAATAAATTTTGTTCCATGTTGTGTGAACTCACCATTGGTATTCATTAGATTCAAAAGTGCAACTGTATGAAGGCAAGATGCTGAAAAGAAACTGTCAGATCTTTCTGGCTGTGGAAATAGACTCATGTACGATATTTGAAGAGAGTAGTTTAATTTTTTAAAGCCTGCTTAGGTCAGTAAACTGCAAAGAAAAGCTTTACAAGTTTACTCTAATGAATGTATGGAGCATGCTCATTTGCTGGGATTGTCTATAATGAAACCATGTGACGAAACACAGATTCATTTTCAAAAAAATTTTTTGTATATAAATTCAATAGTATGTATAACAACAAGGGAATCAATGTACTTAAGGTAAATGTTGGCTAATTACTGGGAAATGCTTCATTTTTCAAGTAAATGTTTTTAATTATTATATCTATCTGGGATGCTTGATGCTGCTTAATATCTATGTGCTGTTTTTATTTATTCATGGAGATTAAGGAATGAAAGAATCAGTTTAATGGGTCAACTAATCAAGAATAAGATATGTTCCTATAAGCAGAGACTGTAGGTTGCTGGTTTTTAAAAAAAATCTCAAGTGTATCTCTAGTGAAATAGTTTAAGATTTAACTTTCCCAAATATCCCAATGTCTTAAAAATTCCATTGATTGTTCTCATAAGAATTTCAGTACATTATGATTTTTGCTTCTAGAAACATGTCAAATAATATTTTCAAATTAGGAGCACTTGTTTTAATACAGCTTAGAATATGTATTCTCAGGTAACCCCCTTGGGTCCCCTCCTGCTGTGGAAGCTTTTCTGTCCTCTCAATAAACCCTGCTTTAAAAAAAGTAAAAAAGGCCGGGCTCGGTGGCTCAGCCTGTAATCCCGCGCTTTGGGAGGCCAAGGTGAGTGGATTGCCTGAGCCCGCGGGTTCGATACCCGCCTGGGCAACTTGGCAAGACCTCAGCCAGCCAGGCGTGGTAGCACGCGCCTGTAATTCTGGCTACTCAAAAGGCTGAGGCGGAAGGATCACCGGAGCCCGGCGGGTCGAGGCTGCAGTGGCTGGGAGCGGCCACTGCACTACAGTCTGGGCGACAGAGTGAGACTCCAACTCAAAAAAATTAAAAAATTAAAAAATTAAATAAAAAAGAATATCAAGTCTCATATCTTAAAGAGTATTTTGAATTAGAAAACATTGTTTTCACCTGGAAAAATTATACTCCTTAGAGCAGACTCAAAAGCATTTACATTTGAAATTACAGAACTTTAATATTAGAACTGGACATTTTCAGGATACAACTGTTCTACAACACCAAGTACACATTTATTGACTTAATTCTTCTTCCTATACTCAGAGGTTGAAGCACTAAATACAGCAACACATTTAATACCATCCAAAATGGCATTCTCAATATGCTACGAGCCTGTGTCCCATGCCTAACATTACAACACTGGGAAGTGGTCGCTAATTGGGTACACTCAATTCGACCATGTCCACAACTAACCTTCATAAGCAGGAATACATCTCCTCAATTATATATCTAGGTGGGCTAAGGCAAAGCACCTCATCCCAAAAAGTTGATATGTGATGTTGGCAATTTATGGAAGTATGTTGAATCACGGTCTCAAAAAGAAAGAAGTGGAGATAGCTATAAACATTTAACTATTCAACTGTGCATGCATTCAACACGCATTTACTAAGCACCTGTTCTTTTCCAGACGTGGTTCCTGCTGGAGGTAGAGACATAATACTGTGCAAAGGCCACAGCTCTCAGTGCCGTGAAGGAGGAGACAGTGAGATGAGACAAGGACGTCGCCGTTGCATGGTAAGTTCTAAAACAGATGCACCAATAAAGAAAAACAGGAGCACTGGGACAGAAATTAGAGTGTTCGGGAAGGACTTAAAGGTTCTTTCTGAGAGGTGGTGATTTTTTCAAGACGGATTTTTAAAGGGTGAGAAGAAATTTCCCAAAGATATCTTGAAATGCATTCCAGATGGAGGGAACGGCGTATACAGAGGTAGGGAAATGCGTGGAAAATTAAGTTTCACGTGTCTGGAATGAGACGAATTTTAAGGAAGAAAATAAACAATAGGGCCAAAAAGGAATCTTAAATCAGATGATGAGATTTTTATACATCAAGTCAATTGACTTTGTTGTCCTTCCGCATATAAGTAAATGCTGCAGATTCACCCAGGAGGACAATGGTGAGTGGGAAGATGTGAGGAGGTCTATTCTTCCTTCTTTGTTGTTCAGAAAAGGTGGTATTTGCTTTATCATTTTCTTGAGGTCAGAATAGCTTGACATAGACCTTCGCAGTACAGACCTTGATGTGGCGGAAGTGGTGAGGAGAGCATGTGGCATCATAAAGGGTATCTGGTCCTAAACCAGGGTAAGTAAAGAACAGCGAGAGGCTCGAACTTCACCTACATGTAGATTACTTGTATAGAATCCTGATTTGGACTCCACATGTCTATAATAAAATAAAGTTTTAAAAAATGTCACAGACCAGGCGCCTTAGACAACAGAATTATTTTCTTTCGGCTCTGGAGGCTGGAATCACAAGATCAAGGTACTGGCAGGGATAGTTTCCTCTGAGGCCTCTCTCCTTGGCTTGCAGATGGCTACTTTTTCGCTGTGTCCTCACATGGCCTTTTCTTATTAGATTCATTGTTAGAATCATCAATAATGAAACAAATAATCAATTTTGTTTTTCTATAATTTTTGTTTAATACACCAGGTACACAGAAGCATAAGGATGGAAACAACAGACAGCGAGGACTCGTAAATTGGAGGTGGGTGGGCGAGCACTGAACATCTGTCCCTTGGGTACCAGGCTCACGTGGACTCTGGTGGGTCAACTGGTAAAAGTCTGGAAGGTCTGTATACTCATTAATAAACTGTATCAGTGTTGATTTCCCTGTTTCTGTAATTGCACTATGGCTATATAATATGTGAACAGGCTTAGTAGAAGCCCAAACCTCACCATCACGCAGTATACCCGTATAAGAAATCTCCACATGTACTCCTTAACCCAAAATGAAATAAATTTAAAATTTTTTGGTTTTATAGATGTGGATGATACCAAAATGTCATGAATTTTAGACACTTACTTCAGCAATTGTAGTTGCACACCTAATTTAGTATTTCATAAGTTAACACTATTTCTGCAAAGCCACACCACTCATAGTTTAATTACAACTATTGATATCAAAAGCAAATGAGCCTTTTCTTCAATGGTGATAAAGTAATAATTGAGAAGGCCACAATAGTAAAAATATATTACTTTTATACACAGATTTGAATGCCTTTGCTTTAAAATAAAATAATTTTTAAAGCTGAAAATAGTATCTACACCATTTATTTATCAATGTCCCATAATACAATGGTTACAACTGATTTGTTACACTATATACAGCAATTATTTACACTTGCATGCTACATAATTTTGACATCTGGTGGATTTTGTCAATCTAATCTGTGCATGTAGATTACAAAACATAATCTATTTCTGAATTACCTATTTGTAAATGTTCAGAAATAGAGATAATTCTTTGGCAATAATTAACAAGGTATGCCCATGCATATTAGCACATAAAGATTAAGTTTTTAACACCCAACTTCATTTCATGCTGAAACAAATCCTATTGTGCTAACTCTATGCTAACCTATGGCATCTCATTCATTATTACCTAATTAACCTACTAATAGCCACATCATACAAGTTTGTGTGCATAATTATTTTAGATATTGGTCTAAAAGCTATTAAAGGAATGAAATTCACGTAGATTTCCAAAATGGATTTGGGAAACCAAATTCTTGCAATCAATGCATAGGAAAATGCCTTGACTTTGGATGTGGTTTGTTGCAGCATTTCATTTCTTAGAGTTTCCATTTTCATCTACATATCACATAGTGGAAATACATGTTGGAAAAAAAAACTAGGAAGGCAATATTTGTGGATATTGGAGGGCAAAACCTAAATAAACATTAATGACTATATAAAATATATTTATAACTACATAAAATATATTTGTTTTATGTTATAAAAAATAATCCTGCCCAAGTAGAAGTAGAAAGTTTTGAAAGTGAAACTCTGAACACAATAAAAAATGGAATTACTTATGAAGTCCATCACAATGTTCAGGAAAGAGAGGTGATCCATGAGAATGAGACAGCATTATGAAAATTCAAAACTTGTTGCTTTAATGATAACCTGTAGTTTTACATCTACATTTCTTTGGAAGTTCTCTTTCCACTCAAATGACAGAGATGCCATTTGACTGTTTAAATCTGGCTGATCAAATTGTACTTGTTTTTCATATAATATTTTGCCACTGGGACAGATGGTCAGTTTTCTGTTTCCCCAGCGATGTAATAATGAAAAGCTTGGCATCCCTAAAGAAAAGTACCAATAATGAGAAAGACTAACAGGGCCTCTGTGAAAGCTGCTACTGCACAGTCCACCACTAGATGTCCTGTGGACTAAGCAAGAAGAAAACTGGTGCATATATTTGCATTCTTATCCCAGCAATGAATGTTTCTGATTTTCATAACGAAGCTCTGGTTTTCCAAAATAGCTGGCCAACCATTTTCTGCTACATTTCCTATTGACATAGACAAAATAAAACACAGTGATGTAGCTTATGTAATGAAACCCGGCATGCTATTTGTCGTGCTTGCAAATAATTATAAAAGATTGAAATATCTATCCCAGAATCTTTCATAATGAGAAAAAAATACACACACACGCACAAATGTAATTCCCTTATTGCAAGGATAGATCTTTTAATTAAGCTTCATTTTTCTCATTTAGCAGGCTCAACAGGCTGTCGTTATAGATTCCTTCCTTTTCTGAGAAGGGTAATGCGTGAGTCTAACAAAACAATTATAGCTTATTCGGAGGAACCATTCACACTGTGCTATCTTCCATGACTGCTAAACAAATTAAAGTTGAAATTTTACTGTCGGTCAATTTGGGTGACGATTATGATGAATCTATAAAGTACAGAAGGCATTTAAAAGCAGTGTGATGCCTTTCTAAAATTCTACCTCCTAACAAGGCATAAAACTACCTGCAGATACCAATAATGTGTGCCAAAGTACAATGTGAAAGGGTGTCTTTAGCTCCAATTGTTTGAGTATGGCATTCAGTCTGGGGAATCTGGCAGTGCATCCACTCAAATCCCCAGAGTTGTCAGAAAAGGAAATGGAGGAATAAGCTGTTCTCACTAGTGCTTGGTAAGAACCCCACAGAGATGAGGGCAAACAGCAAATGCCTTCCCTGGCAGCATCGTGACAGAGCTGGCAGGACAGGAACCTCGATGTGAACGCCAAGGCAAGGGATAATCATCACCAAGGTCTACAACTCCTCAAATCCATTCTTTTGGGAATTTGATTAAATGTGGTAAAAAAACCATTTTTCGAGTAGAAAAAAGACAGCAAATGAAAACATCTTAAAATTTTAGAAACCTTTCTTATTGTGTCTTACCAAAAGCAATTAAAAAAAAATACCATTGGCCTCCCTGGGCATATGTGTTTGTCGTATTAGGATAGTGCACAATTATCCCATCAGACATACCCAGGCCTCATGAAGCCAAGCTGACAGAATGAGATTCCAGGTGAAAGTAACCCTGCAACCCCAGGAAGCAAGAGGTCTCTTTTTTCTTAAATGAGTGGATTAGAACTCCCCCCAAGACAGCTGCCTTTGTTTTGCCCTTTGGCTAGCTTGCGTTAGCTGTAGCACCCTTAACTTTCTCCTCATAGCCACAGGAAACAACAAAGGAAAAAGAGTGATGAACTACAAACTTTCTCAGCTTCACTGAGAAGTACCCCCAGGAACAAGAGGGTGGATGATTCTCCTGTTGCATCACCCAAAGCTGACACAAATTAGGTACCTCCAATGGAGACTGAATGCTAAGACGACCTGCTTTAGAATGCCTCTTCTGAACCACTTTCCTGCTTATAAGAACTTTTGAGTTGCTGATCTCTCAAAGAGAAGAGATTGGAAGGGGGGGGAGAAGGGATGAGGAGTAGAGATTGAGTCTTTCAATTACTGGACACCTATGCAGAGTGCATTTTATCAAAGCTGATTACTCCCTTGCATAGGGGCAGGACTATGGATTCAGAGAATAACCCAAAATGCCATTTAAAAAAATTTTTATTATAAAGATGTGGGGTACAATTCAGGGTTAGGTCTATAAACATTGATCATGAAGGTACGCTTGTTGATGAGGTATGCCCTTCCCTCCCCTAGCAGTTTGCCATTTTTAAATTCAATCACACAAAAAGGAAAAGGGAATACTGAAATACTAGGGGAGAAGAAAGGTGGAAAATGTTTTATCCTGCTGTGGCGAGTACAGTTTCAAGTCGCTGAAATTGACATACACCTTCCTGTTTCCATTTCATTGCTCATGGTAAGCTACCTCCCTGGAAACCTGCTTCTCTCCATCTCTGCTTACTGAAATTTTATCTACTTTCAAGGACTATCTTGCATTTTAGCTCTTGTGTGGCACTTTTGCAAATTTACTCATCTTGGTATGATTTATATATCATTTGAATAATGATAATTCCCAGTTAATATTTTATTACTCTGATTTTATTTCATCATATACTATTGGTGAAATTATTTTTTCTCATAAGTAAATAGTAATGTCCTTAAGGACAAGTCAGCTTTCATAAAGATTTGGACGTATTATACCAAATAAACCCTTGCTGAGTACCTTTTGAATTGAATGAATTTCCTTCTGTATGGTTTTACAGAGAGATGGTGCAAGACCAAAGTTAAAAACTAGGCCTTGGGACAACGTGTCCTTTGCTAGGCCTACTCTGTCACTCTTTCCTTGGTGATGAGCAAATTAACTATTTAACATTTTGACCAAGACATTTTTCTGAATGGGGATTTAAATCTACCTAAATATACTAGATTACATCCAGAGTATCTATAGAGAACAAGTAGTTATGTGATTAGGGGAGAATAAGAGGATTAATTGCAGTAATATGTTATTACCTTAAAGTAATTTTCAAGATTCATTCTTAAATGGTGAATAGTCCAAGTTCTAAATTTTAAGTAAAAGTAATTATACTTAAAGTCAAATTGTTTAACATGGTGAAACAAAAGTATTGAGAAATATTGGCTTAGTCTAGAAACGATCACAAAATATCTGTTAAAAAATTGTTTAAATCAGATCAATAGTTCTTAGATCAATGATTAATTGATCAGATTACCTCATGGTTAATTTTATTTGATATAATTAGATTAAAAAAAATAAGACTCATACAAATTACTTGAGTTATTTGGCCAAATACAATTATTTGATGATTCACTTTGCTGCTCAGTTATCAGCCCTTATGATGTAGCATGAGTCTCCCAATTTTGATTGATTTGAAAGAATTACGAGTTTTTATAACAGCAGTGTTTCCATCACAAAATGTATTGCAACTTTTTGTTTTGTTTTTTACTGTCTCCATATTTCGGCTTTAAATTCCAAAGGGCAGAGACCTTATCTGTTTTTCTCATTGCTATTCTTCTAGTGCTTTCTAAGAGGCATGCACAGTAGGTATTTGGTTAATGTTCTGTGACTAAATATTAATAAGTGAATGAATAAAGCAAACATCTGGAAGCTTAAACTTCTACATAAATTCATTGTATGGTCTAAATCTATTGAATGTGGGGAAGGAGAGTTAAAAAGTGAAAAATTCAGCCTATCAACCAATTGGTGTGCCATCCCTCTTACAAAGAAATCATTTAATTATTTTATTGGATTATACTTTTTGAGTTCATATCAACCAAGCCCATGGAGTAATGACCTTCTCGTAAGCCAGGCTGTGTCTGATAACATAAGTGGCAAAGTCTTTTAGAAATTTTAATATAAACAAGATGTTCATACAGACATATAGGAATTTTATGCTGTTAACAAAGTCAGTATTTCTGCACTTTCAAAATGTCTTTTTTTTTTTTTTTGAGTTGGAGTCTCACTCTGTCACCCAGGCTGGAGTATAGTGGCATGCTCATAGCCACCGTAGCCTCTACCTGCTGGGCCCAGGTGATCCTTCCACCTCAGCCTTCCAAGTAGCTGGAACTACAGGCATGAGCCATCACACTCAGCTAATTTTTCTTGATTTATTGTAGAGATGAGGTCTCACCAAGTTGCCCAAGCTGATCTAGAACCAGTGGACTCGGGCAATCCTCTCACCTCGGCCTTGCAAAGTTCTGGGATTATAGTTGTGAACCACTGCACCCAGCACAAAATGTCATCTTAACTTAGTATATGAATCTTCATTACAAGAATTAAGTAAATCGGAATCAATAAACATCGGTAATCTCTTAAACTGCAAATTGATACTGCAAAGTCATTCAATAGAGGAGGGAGACACAATATACATAGTGAGAGGAATATACGTAATACAGCAATAAAATAAAAACATCATCTACTGCTCCCCTCCCTGCCCACCTCCACACAGACGGAAAGAATGGACTTTGGCTTAGTACATATAGCCGGCTAGGTGAGCAATGTAGACACATCCTTTTCTTTTCAATTAAAAGGACATCCTAGAGTTTACAATAGAAGGGAAAAATAGAATCTATTTTTAAAAGATGAAATTTCAAACATGCCTGTGATGGTTCATTCTCTTGCTGTTTCATATTTATGGACTGGGAAAAGTTCATTAGAGCAAAGTTTAAATAGAATATCATAAAATAGATACAGCATATTTAGTTCCACACAAACATTGTCATCTAAGTCTGCGTAGACAGTGGGGTTTGTTGGGTGCAAACACAAAAATCTAATAGAGAAGCTATTAGTAAGCAAGGTTTGCATATTCTCTGTTTTTCCAGAACAAAGATTTTTTTTCTCCTCTTCCTCTTCTAGAGAAGAAAAAAAGAAAGTAGAGCAGAAAACTAAAGCATATCCTTTGTTAACATGAGGGGTACTTCTCAGCATTCCTTTTATACTGTCTGGATTTCCAAATGCGCCCTTATCATTTTTAGCAAGTGAAAATTGGGAAGAAAAATAGAAATGTAATATGTAATATTATATTTCAATGTGATGTTCTACTTTTCTGTTTGTAGTTATTGAAGTTTTTGTCTTCCTTCATTAAACATTTAATAAATCACCACCAGTTTTGTGACAGATTTTAACCACAACACAAACAGCAGGAGATGTACGCCCGGCTCAGTTCACATAGGCATATAATATCAGTGTCTACATCATCAGGCCTCGCAGGCATATTGGCAGAACAACCAATGGAAGGTAAGCTTTTTCCGACAAAGCTTCGAAAATAAAGTTTTCTTCTTTTATCTTACTACAAATCAATTGGAACCCTTACAGCAAAATCCTATAAAATAACTTCAAACACCACTTCTTAGTCTAAAAATTTGTATTATGGCTATAACTCTTTGAAGTGTTATGACTGAAGTTTGGAGAAAAATGATTTAAGTGCTATCTGCTAGACATCAGAGCTTCAAAAATTCTCTCAGTTTTTCTTGACACATAAACTGCTACCCACTGTATGTTTTTAGGACTTTTTTTTTCTTGCTTTTAACCACCTAACCCAGTTTGCTTGATAAAAGTTATTTAACTGCGGTTTATCCAGTTGAATTAATGCTCTTTAAAGTTCACCAACTTGCATTGATTATTTTACTTTGTCAAATTTTTTTTCCACTCTTACAAGAGTTGGAGGGTTGTTTTTATTTTAAAACTTTCAGAATCTCAAGCACGTTGACTTTAAATTACATTTTTTTAAAAACATCACATTGAGGAAAGTATAAAACTTGGGGTTAAGGGCACCCGTGATTCCTGCTTGGAAGTTAAATGTTAGAAAGAGAAAACTTGAAAGTTTTCTGGTGAGACAGTATCCCTTACACCGAGAGGATGATAAGACCAAAGATGCCCTATGCACAGGGCATGAGACTCCTCAGGCCAGCATTGGGTGAGAAGTGTTGTCAGGATTCAAGTCACTGCATGCTCGCCAACATTCTCCAGAAACTTTGGTCGTTGTTTAAATTTCTTTAAATGTGTTTGAAAAGAACATTGCATTCATCTGTCTTCTGCAGTGAGCTCTAATAAATGCTATGTTGGGTGGGGTGTACAAAAACAAACAAAACAAGCAGAGTTCCTAACCACCACAGACAACCTTGACTCAATATCTTCACACAATAAACCAATTCCTTTGGCTTCTTATCGTATTCTTCCTAAGGAGTATTTTAGGGAGTATTTTAGGTTGAGTTTCTTTTAAAAGAAGTGATGCTTTGCTGAGTCCAAACTTAATATTGAATAAATTAATGTAACTAATGTAGGTTCTGCATCTTTTTGTATTCATAGTGGTCTAATTTTGCTGGACAGTTCTGGAAAGCAATAGCTTTTGCTCTGTCAGTGCTACTCGAAACACCAGTTGGCAACAAAGCAAGGAGTTCACACCACTTGTTCTTTCATTGAGAAAGTTTTGCTACCAAAAAAATGTATGTCAGTTGAGTTAAACAATGTGCATAGTTGTGTAGTTGATTTACACTCTGGAGAAAGCTCTTTATCCCACCTCAGGGGGATCGGGAATAAACAGTTTAAAGATTGGCAGCTTGTCTGTGAATCATATTTTAAAGAATTCTATTTTACACAACCCAGCTTAAGCTTATAATTATCTAGAGCGAAAGAAGCTGTAAGACCAGAAAATAGACACAAAAGCAAAAATTATTGAAGGCTAGATGTTGTGAGGGATAAGTTATGAAATATAGGAAATTGAGACGGAATTGAGAGGTTTAGTTTATATATCCAGGGTAATGGCATAATACATTGTATCAGTCCTCAACAGGGTGTTACTTAAGAAGGGTACTTTTTGTGATTTACTTTAGAGTAGGCCCAGCACAAAAAAAGGTCCTCTAATAATTATTTACAGTGCACCTGCTACCTTCCATTTCCTCATTATTCTTGTTGTACTTACAGGCATACCAAGGTTCAGTTATCAGCAAATGACATTTAACAGGAACTATAAAGCCCACACTGTCCTGAACAAGACCAGCTGAATTGTCAATATAGAAAGCCACAAAGGAAAGTTTAATAGATATGCTGCAAAATCCAAAACCAAATACATGGAACCAACCTAGGTGCCCATCAATGGTGGACTGGATAAAGAAAATGGACATGCACACCATGGAATACTACACAGCCATAAAAAAGGACAAAAGCATGTCCTTTGCAGTAACATGAATGCAGCTAGAGACCATCATCCTAAGCGAATTACCACAGAAACAGAAAACTGAATGCCCTATGTTCTCCCTAATAAGTGGGAGTCAAATAAACATGGGCAGGAAGACAGGAACAGCAGTCTGGGGCACTCGTAAAGGGCAGAGGGAGAAAGGGAAAAGGGGAAAGGTTGAAAAACTATCCACTGGGTACCATGACTACCACCTGAGTGATGGGTTCAACAGAAGCCCAAACCTCACCACCACGCAATATACCTATGTAACAAACCTGAATATGTACCCCTTGAATTAAAAAAAAATTGTTTTTAATTCAAGAAAGAGAACTATTGAGTAGTTGATGTGCAAAGAGAGCATAGTCTCTTCTATCCCATCAGATGACAAAACAATAAACACAAACACTTCCACACAGAGCTACTTCAATGGGAGTTCGTGGGAAATATTCATCACATATGAATGTTACCCATTTTAGCTGCTGAAGAACTCAGTCCCTATAGGATTAAGCGGCTTGATCAGTTCTCAGAGAGAATCAGCAGTATGTATGTGTCTGAGGAATTTCAAAGTGCTGGGCTTCCCTTAATACCTTCTACTTGCCGGGCTCGGTGGCTCAGCCTGTAATCCCGCGCCTTGGGAGGCTGAGGTGAGTGGATTGCCTGAGCCCGCGGGTTCGAGACTCGCCTGGGCAACTTGGTGAGACCTCATCTCTACAATAAATCAAAAATTAGCCAGGTGTGGTAGCGCGCGCCTGTAGTTCCAGCTACTTGGAAGGCTGAGATGGAAGGATCACCAGAGCCCACCAGGTCGAGGCTGCGGTGGCCAGGAGCAGCCACTGC
>CAUYQG010076531.1:0-34604 GCA_963574415.1 Tarsius wallacei | reverse complement strand
GGAAGCAATTAATGGCAGTAAATACCTGTCTGGGGATGGGGGGACACTTCTTACAAACAAGGGTGCCTGAATGAGACATATTTGTGTACCTAACCCTTAAATGTACCCCTCAATATCACAATAAAAAAAAAAAAAAAGAATAGTAAATAGAAGTCAAAGAAACATGTCAAAAGAACCAATGAATAAAAGATCATGTTATAACCTAAACCAGGATCTTAACACAGGCTCCTATCACTTAAAAACAACAAATCAACTTCGATGTCCAAGGATGTTGACAAAAAAGTAAAATCTCTGGCAATGTTCCTGCAGGCAAAGTCTATCCATCATTCCTGCAGCAAACACAGATGTATAGAAACAGCTGGACCCAAAGTGTGCAGAAGACAAGATATGAGACAGATATCTCAAGAAAGACAAAATACGTCTCACAAAACTACTGAAAGTAAATTTTAAAGAAATATGGGGCAGGCAAAACCCATACATCAATAAACCCTATAGCAGGTCTATTTCTCCAGAAATATTACTTATACCCGATCTATGAGTTCAAGTCCCAAATATTAAAGACTCCTTTCCTGGGAAATTAATTGTTCAAATGCAAAAATCTTTGTAGCCCAGGAATGTTCAGATTGTTTTTAACCCATCAAGTAACCTCCTCGTGCCTAATCTTGGTTCTGCAAAAAATCAAAAACAAAAACCAGACTCACTGAAATAAACCTATAAAATTTCCTCCCTGGAAAACCTATTAGTGACAATATCTGCATGGGTGGGTGTACAGCACTCTACTTCATGTCTGACGCATATAAAAGTGAATTTGAAATGAGAGCAAGACAAGAAAGGGTAGATAGCACGTACTACACAAACACTAAAATGCCAATAATTAAGCCTTTTGTCAAAAATCCTTTATCTAATCTGCATTATTTACTAAGTAATGCATGTAATGGACATATGATCAAACTGGCCTTACAAATTCATCTCCTGAACCATCCCCACTGCAACATAGATGAAATGAGAAATGAAAATTAAATAAACTTGGCTAAAACCTAAAATGAAACAGTCTCGTGAACAGAAATTGGACCTAGCTGCCTGTTAGAACACACATGTGAGCAAAAATAACACCTACTCAAGATGAGCCTGCAAACCAAAATTCCAAAAGATGTGTGGAAATTTAGCATCTCAAAAAGAGAGCCTACATAATCTACAATTAGAACATAAATTTCAGTGAAAGAAAATTAAAGTGACAAGACAGGCAACTTTAAAATAAGAGATAAGTAGAAGACATGACTTCAAAAAGTGGGTAACTATCCCAAATTAACCTACAAATTTAATGCATTCTCATCAATATCCCAAAGTTGCATAAGTGTAAAAACAAACAAACAAAAAATCTAAAATAAATATGAACATGTAATAAGGGACTTAAACCAGATAAGAAAATTTTATGGGAAAACAATTTTGAAGAAAATAACATGTCTTAATACTAACTTAAAAACTAACCAATATAACAGTAGAAAGCTCAGAAACAGATCCATACATACAAGGAAAATTAATCATGACAGATAAGGCAACCATTACAAATCATTGAGGTAGAGAATGAAATTATTCAACAAATGATGCTCATTCAATCAATTATCGACATGGGGGGAAAAAAATCTGCCTCGTTTTAAAAAAAAATAAAGAGGCACATAAATGTGTGTGTATATATACGAGTATATGTGTATATATACACATACATACAGATCTTAAGTCCTCAATAAAAAGTTTTGGTAGCTAGGTGCAGTAGCTCATTCCTATAGTCCCAATACTTTGGAAAGCTGAGGCAGGAGAATCACCCAAGCCCAGGAGGTTGAGGCTGCAGTGAGCCATGATCATGCCACTGAACTCCAGTCTGAGTGACAGAGTGAGACCCAGACTTTAAAAACAAAAATAAGCATTTACAAGTCGATAAAAATCAAAAACCTCTCAAAAGAAGAAAACAGCAAAGAACTAAAACAGGTTTTTCAAAAAAGAATAGAAATGGATTACAAAAACATCACAATTAAATAAATACATATTAAAATAATAGACACTTGCAAAAAATATTAAGCCTTTTATCAAAAATCCTTTATCTAATCTGCAATATTTACTAAGTAATGCATGTAATGGACATATGATCAAACTGGCCTTACAAATTCATCTCCTGAACTATCCCCACTGCAACATAGATGAAATGAGAAATGAAAATTAAATAAACTTGGCTAAAACCTAAGATGGAACAGTCTCGTGAACAGAAATTGGACCTAGCTGCCTGTTAGAACAAACATGTGAGCAAAAATAACACCTACTACTCAAGATGAGCCTGTTCATAATAGAGAGCAATGTTCATAATAGACACAAATTTATTTATTTAGTTAGTTAGTTAGTTAGTTGCATATTTATTTATGAGACAGAGTGTCACTCTGTTGCCCAACCTGGAGTGCAGTGGCACAATCATAGCTCGCTGCAGCCTTGAACTTCTGGGCTCAGATGATCCTCTTGCCTTAGCCTCCAAAGTAGATAGGACTGCAGGTGTAAGTCACCAAATCCGGCTCAATTTAAAAAATTATTTGTGACACTGTTACAATGAAATTCATCAGAGCAATAACAAAGATGAACTATTACTACAGACAACAACATAATAAATTTGATAGAATGCTACTAAAGAAGCTAGGCAAAACAAAAGAGTATACTGAATGATTCAGAATGGTGGGTACATCTGGGGTTAGGGGATGATAGAGAAAGAACATGAAAAATGCTTTTGGGGTGCTAGTAATATAGGCGAAATAACTTTACAGAAATTCATCAAGCTGTATACTTAAGATTTGTGTGAGTATACTTTATACACGTATATAAGTATATGATATACTTTTAAGAAATTAATATTAAAAATCAGAAAGCAAAAAATAACAAATATTGGTGAGGTTGCAGAGCAAAAGGAATGCTTATACACTGTTAGTGGGGATGTAAATTAGTTCAATCCATATGGAAAACAGTATGGCGATTTCTCAAAGAACAAAAAATACAACTAGCTCTCAACCCAGTAATCCCACTGCTGACTTATCTACCCAAGGTCAAAGAAATCATTCTACCAAAAAGACATATGCACTTGCAAGTTGATCATCACACTATCCATAATAGCAAAGTCATGGAATCAGTTTACGTGCCCATCAGTGATGGGCAGGATAGAGAAAATATAGCACATGTATATACACCATGGAATACTACGCAGCCATTAAAAAGAATAAAATCATGTCCTTTGCAGTGAAGTGAATGCAGCTGAAGGCCATTATCCTTAAGTGAATTCGCACAGAAACAGAAAATCAGATACTCCATGGTCTCACTTATAAGTAGGAGCTAAACAATGGGTACACATGAGCATCAAGAGGGAAACAACAGACACTGTGGACTTCAGGAGGGAGCGGGAACGAGAGGGGCAAGGAATGAAAAACTACTTCTTGGATACTGTATTCATTATAGGGGTGATGGGTTCAACAGAAGCCCAACCCCAGTACTCTGCAATATACCCATGCAGCAAACCTGCACAGATGCCCCCAAATGTAAAATTTTTAAAAATCAGACTTAGATATAAGTTGTTTATAATGCTGATAATGATGAAATAGTAATATCTCATCATTATCCCAGAGTTAGTAAAAGTATACAGATATGACAAGGCTATGTGATACAACCTTAATAAAAGGGCAGATTTGGAAATACCTGTTCAAAAAAACCTTTGTAACCATACCCTTCTACCCTAAGAAATTCCTTCTAGAATCTAAGTAGATAATCAGAAATATGTGCAAAGGTTTACATAAGTTTTTATAGTGATAATTAAAAATCTAACTAAGGCTTCGTTTTAGGAAAATAGAAAAAGAAAAACAATTTAAGCTACAGCAAGAAGATAAGAAATAATAAAAGAGCAGAAATCAATAAAATTGATAACAGAAAACCAAAAGAGAAAAATCAACAAAACCAAAATCTGACGCTTGGGGGGGGGGAAAAATTAATAAAATTAGCAAACCTTGATAGCCAGGCTAAACAAAAAAAAAAAGAGAGAGAGAGAGAGAAGACACATATTACCAATGTCAATAATGAAAAGAGGAATCATGACTACTGATCTTATGGACAATAAAAATAATAATCATAGTAAAGGAATACATGAAGTCACCACCATATAAGCAAGTTCTGTTCTGAGAGCACATTTGTAAGTCCAATTTGTTTAAAGTCCAACAAAGTTAGCCTAGGTCTCCAACTAGTCCAACTGGCTATATAGTACTGTATGTATTTAACAGGCTATACTGACACCTGATAAAGAGAAATAATACATTAAAAAAGCAGGGATGTGTCTTTAAAGTTAGTAACTTGAAGGTTTGTATGTGGGGGACTTACCGTACTAGAAACATTGTGCCTACAAATTTGATAACAAACATGAAATTGACAGATTCTTTGAAGACAAACTATTAAAACACATACAAGTAACATCTGAATAGACCTATATATAATAAAGAAAATGAATCAAGAATTAATAACCACAATAGAAAGTATCAGTTCCACATGGGTAGACTGCTGAATTCTACCAAACATTTAGGAAAGAAACGGCATCAATCTACCACAACCTTTGCCAGAAAATAAATGCAAAGAGAACACTTCTCAACTCATCTTAAGAGGTTAGCATTGCCCTAATAACAAAGCTACATAAAGGTATTTTAAAAAGGAAAATTAGAGATAAGTATTTCTCATGATCACAGATATAAAAATCTTTAACAAAATATTAGCAAATTGAATCCAACTATGTATGACAATCACATACTTGCTGACTAGTTGAGTTTTATTAAGGTATGCAGAGCTGTCAACATTCAGAAATCACTCAACATCACACATTAACAGGCTAGTATAGAAAAATTATATGACCATATTAACAATGAAGAAAAACTTTGCCAAAAGCCAATATCTATTCATAATAAAATTGCCGGCAAACTAGAAATCAAGGGGATTTCAAAATAATAAAAAATATCTACCGAAAACCTCAACTAATATCAAACTTAATAGCTGAGAAACTATATACTTTCCCCCAAGACATGAAACTAGGCACTAATCAAAACCACAGAACTTTATAACACAAAGAATGAGCCTTAATGTATACATACTTTAGCTCTGTGGTCTTCCTCCACAAAACACATAACCACAATTTAATCATGAGAAAGATACCAGATAAATCCCAATCAAGGGGCATTGCATAAAATACCTGACCAGTACTGCTCAAAATTGTCAAAGTATCAAAGACAAAGAAAGCCTGAGAAACAGTCTAGCCAAGAGAAGCATAAGAAAACAAGTCTATTAAATGTGATATTTAATAGACTTGTTTCCTGAATGGGATCCTGGAACAGAAAAAGGACAATTTCCTTAGGCAAAACCTAAGGAAACCTAAATAAAAGTATGAATTTAATATATTAATATTGGTTCCTAAATTCTAACAAATGCACCATACTAATGTAACATGTTAAAAATAAGGAAAAGTAGGTGTATGCTAAGAAAGGAGGTGTGCATAGAAATTCTATATTATCTTTGTAATTTTTCTGTAAATCTAAAACTAGCCTATGAGTTGTCATCAAGATGGTTGACTAGTGGTACCTGGTACTTGCCTCCACAAAGAACCAAAACAGTGAGTAGATAGCCACATGTTAAATAGAGCACATTAGAAAGAACACTGAAATTCATCAGGGAAGTGACAGGGAACCTCTGAAATATGGAAGGAGAGAGAAGCAAAGAAGAGGCCAGCCCAGCAGGGATTGACTCAGAGCCAAGAGGGACTCCCTACTATAGGGGAAAAGGTAAGGGAGAGGTCCTCAGTGGCCCACGTTACCACCACAAACATGAGCAATCCTAGCCACAAAAAGCCCCTCAGCTTTCTAGGTCCTGATCCTAGTACAGAGAGCTTCCTAGAATCCGGGCAACTGAATTCATACTAAGTCTGACTTAGCCCTTAAACCCCTAACGGCTACAGCACAGCACCATTTTGACAGCCCAGCCCCCGTGAGACTACATCTTGCCCTGAGGCCCAACAGTCCCTACACCTCCACATCCCTAGAGCCCTGCTGATATCCATGATGTCCTCTCAGAGGGCTGCAGCATCACAACCCCAGCTAGACCCAGTGGTGTGGCTGGGTCCCTACCACTCTAACTCCCCAGTGTCCTGCATCCTGAGGAACAGGTAACGCAGCACACCTGAAAGGCTGCCCCAGGACAAAGGGAATCAGATATGCGCTTCCCAAAGCCTGGGAGCTGCCTACCCGGGACTGCTACCACCATCAGCAACCTCATCCCCACTGGCAACAGGGCCAGCACCTCTGGGAGCCTGAGGACAGGTCCACCCCATCTACACACACCATCTGAGAGCCTGGGGATTGACCTACCACACCTACTGCCCATCACCATCACCTGTGTGTACCTCACGGGGCCCATCGACTGGCCTGCCACTTCTAATGCATCAGCCAGTGCTATGCACACTTCTCAGGGCCATCAGACCTGCCAAGGCTGCCGCTGCCACTGCCAGCACCCAAGCAAACCACCTGAAGGCCTGAAGACGGATAAGCCTGAGACCCCACAACCCTCATTAGTGCCTGTATATGCTGCCTAGGGCCTGAGGACTGGCCTGCCTGGCATCTCTGTGCCTAGCAAAGTTTTGCCACAGCCTCTACTAACAACTGTCGCCTGAGCCACAGAGGAACTCACATATACCACTGACATTGATTACAGCCAAAGAATTCATATGGAGACTACACTACTAAGCCCACCAAGAATCAAAGCCAAAGCACCCTACCCAACCAACACTACAGATACACCTAAAGGAAAAAGTTTTTCTAAACAAAAGCCAATCCGTAAAATTAGAATAAGCAACTCTTAGACCAGATGAACAGATATCAAAGGTAAGAACACAGGAATTGTGAAAGCAAGAAAACATGACACCTTCAAAGGAATTCTCCAGTATTCGCTCCCAAAGACAAGGAAATCTATGAAATTCCTAAAAAAGAATTCAAAATAATGATCTTAAATAAACTCAACAAGATACAAGAGAACGTAGACAAACAATACAAATAAATCAGAAAAATAATTCATAATCTGAATAAGAAATTCAACAAAAAGATATCATTAAAAAGAACCTGGCTGGAGTTGGTAGCTCAGCCTGTAATCCCAGCACTTTGGGAGGCTGAGGCAAGTGAATTGCCTGAGGCCACGGGTTCAAGATCAGCCCAGGGAACTTGATGAGACCTCATCTCTACAATAAACAAAAAATTAGCCGGGTGTGGTAGCGCAACTGTAGTTCCAGCTACTCGGAAGGCTAAGGTGGGAGGATCGCCAAAGCCCAGCAGGTCAACACTGGGGTGACCGTGAGCGTGCATGGCACTCCAGCCTGGGCAACAGAGTGAAACTCCAACTCAAAAAAAAAAAAAGAACCAAACTAAAATCCTAAAAGTGAAGAATTCAATGCATAAAATAATAAACACAATCAAGAGTTTCAATAATACACGTAGACTAGATCAAACTTTTAAACTTGAAGACAGGTCTTTTGAAGTAACCCAGTCACACCAAAAAATATATATAAATGGAAGAAAAGAAAAGAGAGAGAAAGAAAAGGAAAGGAGAAGAAAGACTACATGACATATTGGATACCATAAAGCAAATATATATTTGAATTCTGCAAGTTCCGGAAAGAGAAGAAATGGGTGAAAACATACTTAATGAAATAATAGCCAAAAACTTCCCCAAGCCTTGTGAGAGATACAGAAATCCAGATACAGAAAGCCCAAAGATTCCCACATGTATTCAATCTAAAAAGGTCTCCAAGGCACTTTCTTGGGCTTTAGGAGGAAAACCCAAGAAACAGAAGATAAACACATCTAGTAACTATGACAGCTGGGGCCGAGTGTGAAAATGACCTCCTCCTCATAAGGAGAGACTGGAGACTAGCAGAGCTAATAAGCACAGGGCAAGGTGGAAAGCAAGCTTGAGAAGAGAGCTCGGTTTTGTTCATTTAGATTCCAAGATGCCAGCAAAAAGAAAACCTAGTGAATATACTTAAGAGGTACGATTAGATAGAAATTACGAAACAAAATTCAGAAAGGGAAACAGGGTTGGCATTGGGGGATGCAGAGGGAGGGCAGATAGAATGATACCTAAAACAAGACCATCAAAGGAGAGGGGAAGATTGCAGCAAAGAACAAGAAAGAAAATTAGAAAAGTGAAATGTTCTAAAAAAAACACCAAAGGATGAAAGGGTTTCAGGAGGAAACTGGTGGTAAATATGATGAAACAGTACTGAGTTCAGGAGTATGAACTAACAAGCAGTTGTCCATATGGCAATCTATGAGCAAAGCCTAATGATGAGATTAATCCAGGGGCTAGCAAACTTTTTCTACAAAGAGCCAGATAGTAAATATTTTAGGCTGCGCCCTGTGGTAACTACTCCACTATGCCAGTGTGGCAGGAAGAAGCACCACAGATGATAGGTAAACAGAAACCATGGCTGTATTTCAATAAAATTTTATTTAAAAAATAGGCCAAGCCTAATTTGGGCCACAGCTGCAGTTTCACAACCCCGCACCAGTAGCATTCATGCTGGGAAATAACTGCTTTCAGATTCTGTCACCAGAAACACTAATACTTATTTGATCACCAGTTCCTTGTTTGCAAAATTCTACGACTGTTTAGATGTACTCCTGCATGTATTGTCCTGTAAATGAGATATACAGAGATTTTGAATCACTACTGATGGAAACATTAGAAAAAGAAAGACCTAAATATTGATTAGAAAAAAAAAAAGAGTATAAAATAAAAAGTAGAACAGTGGAGGGTTTCGGACTACAGTCATGAGTAGGAACTAAATAACAAACCCAGACCTTAAAAATGCACTTTAGAACCTATTAAGGGGAAAAAAACAAGATGGATTAAAGTGGCTCTGCTAAATTCAGGAGCAGTCTAGTGTAAGGTTACCATGGGTGGAGCTACAGGTAGCTAACTCTATGCGTTAGGACATAAGTTTGAAGTATGATAAATTAAATGGATTAAATAAAACTTACATACAGGTTTTTAACCTGCAAGCATCAAGTTCTCTGAACCCAGTGGACCCTGAAAGTCAACAATTTAGTCATGGGTCTGCAGACAGGGAAAAGAAGAAGAAGGAAAAAAAGAAAAAAGAAAAGCCATTATTTACTATGTACAAACACAGAACAAAACAAATTTATAATTATCATGTGGATACTATAGGGGAATCTGAAAATTCAGTTGCCAGGAAGAAATAGAAAAGTAGAAATTAATTGAATAGTTCTCATTACAGTTTAAAGATTTGTGAAATGTTCCTAACACTCTCTCTCTATTCAATATGATTTCTTTATTCCTTTTTTTAATTAGCATAATATTCAGAAAGACTTTCACTGATTTGCTACAATTCCCATCTTTGATAGAAATTTGCCTTTAAGGTTCTAAATTCTTCAAACTTGACTTTTCTACCACATGGATTTTGCAGAGCATAATCTACTTTTGATAAAGAAATCACTGTATTCAAATTGCAACTCTACTAAATAGAGACTTCTAAAGAGATGTACGGGAGATAGTTTTGTGGACTCTATTTCTCTACTTCCCTCTTAAATTATGAGAAGGAAGTTCTTGAAAATTAGGTAATCTCTGGCCTTCCTCCAATCGCTGTCTTCAGTCATCCCACACCCAGAAAAATGGCAACCAGCAGTCCAAAGTAATCACTGTTTTCACCCTGAGAAAAGTAAATATGTATTTTTACTGGAATAAATTATAAATATACAAATAGACCTACAACTCAGGAATTCTCTAGTGTACTTCAGTGTCTACCAGATATTTTCAAAGTACCTAAAGTCAGATGATGATAATTTTCTATCATGAGCCAGGAACAGAAAAGAGAAATGTTCTTTATAGTAATAAAAATCTTTAATTTGTTAGCTCTGAAAGTCAATGGAGTCAACAGATAGGGGTGAGTAAAAATAAAGGCTCCCTTGAGTCATTGGACCAGGCTGGAGGTCTCTGCACATCTCATGTGGTTCACATAGTAGGAAAGAGGTCTCACATATTGCCTTCAGGTTTTTAATACAGGCAGATACGTTTTGGGGGTTTTTTTGTTTCCTCTTTTTTTTATTTTTTATTTTTGAGTTGGAGTCTCACTCTGTCACCCAGACTGGAGTGCAGTGGCACGCTCCCGGCCACCGCAGCCTCGACCCGCTGGGCTCCGGCAATCCTTCCGCCTGAGCCTTCCAAGGAGCTGGAACTACAGGCGCACGCTACCACGCCCGGCTGATTTTTAATTTATTGTAGAGATGAGGTCTCGCCAAGTTGCCCAGGCGGGTCGCAAACCCTCGGGCTCAGGCAATCCACTCGCCTCAGCCTCCCAAAGCGCGAGATTACAGGCTGAGCCACCGAGCCTGGCTTGTTTCCTTTTTTTAAAACAAGCTCCAAGGTTAGAAAAATAACCAGAAAGATTATAAAACTGGTAGAGAGAAAACTAACAAATTCCAAGAGTTGCTCAAATTTTATTTACATGATTGCTAACATTTCTAGCAGGCAAAACACATTTTTTCCCCACTATGTGGCTGCATGAAGAGAAGATGAAAATTGCAGAATATAAATGGTATCTATTTCATTCCAATATCTCAGACTGTGAAGAAACTAATGGCATAATTTTTTTATTCCTATGAAGGTGGCAAATGAGCTTTTGCCACACATGCTAGTTGCTTATGGGCCCATGTCAGAGGAGCAAGTTTATCTCCACATTGCCATAAATCATATAGAACCCATACAGTGTCTACTATCTTCATTCCCAAATGCACTAATAAAGCTTTTCAAATGTCAACTTGAGAAGTGCTTCCTTCTTTCTAGTTTCATTGAGCAAAAGAAATTAGCTGCTGATCATTCTTTTTAATTTTCCTTTCTGTAAAACTCTTCTTTTCATAAATCAAACACAATGATTCTCATAAAAGGGTTCAATTCTAATCTCCCAAATGGAAATAGCTAAGCTAAAAATTTAAAAATAAGCCATGAGATGAATGGCCTTGAATGATTCCATTTGGAAGACATTAAAGAGGATGAAATCTACTAGGTAGCAGGAAAAATTGCCACTGGTCTCTTGGTGACAGGAGGTAGGTGTGGCGGGGGGGCCGGAACCGATAACTTCTTTGTTATCCATCTGTGGCAAGAAGTCTCAATCATTTTAAACCCCGAGCTGTTTTTAATAAACATGAAAATTTTCCTTTAATGCTATTTGAAATTTCAAAGTAAATATCATTAAAAGCAATGGTTATTTTTGAAAACGTCAGTTCAAACTACCTGAGTGCCCTTGGAGTATCCCCTCCCCCAATTCTCTGCCAGGTAAAATTCATGAACTATGCAAACTGGAAGAAATAATAAATAACTACTTCTCAAATAAGCCTTTTTAAGTGACCTTAGTTTCAACTTAAAGTCAATTTAAGTTCAACTTAAATACCTTTTTAAAAAAATATTACTAGGCCAGGCTCAGTGGCTCATCCTGCAATCCCAGCACTTTGGGAGGCCAAGGTGAGGGGGACTGCCTGAGCCCATGGGCTCAAGACCAGCGTGGGCAACTTGGTGAGACCTTGTCTCTACAATAAATCAAAAAATTAGCTGGGTGTGGTAGCACGTGCCTGTAGTTCCAGCTACTTGGAAGGCTGAGGCAGAAGGATCACCTGAGCCCAGCAGGTTGATACTGGGGTGGCCATGAGTGTGCCACTGCACTCCAGCCTGCGTGACCGAGTGAGACTCCAACTCAAAAAATAAAAATAAAAAACAAAAAAAATTACTAACAACACTCTGCTGAACGAGTATAAATAACACACACATATATCACAATAAACCAAGAATCCTCAGGCACTGGTGAAATCATTATTCTAGAAATTAGAAATAAAGCATACCTCTACTTAGATATATAGAAAAAACTCTCTTTTACAACTTCCTCTCAACTTCCATGTCCACGTTCAAGTCTACCTCACTTCAAACCAACCAACAAATAACCCAAATCTACCCCAAATTCTTCTGTCTTCCTCCAAAGATGCCATTTGTTCTCTGTCCTTTTTGCAAACATTATGGCAATCTACCTTCCATCTCCACCAAACCATTAAGATTACTTTGGTAACAGGCATCAAACATCTTACATGCCAAATATTTGGGTTTCTTTTTTTCCCCAAAAAGTTAATTGATTCTTTCTTTTATCTTCATTCTTTTTTTTCTCCCTAATTTCTTTAGACTTCTTTTGCTGTTGCCTGTCTAACTTTTGGATTTCAAGCTTAGTTCACTGATGGTCACCTACCAATCTCTATTTTGCCTTCTTCCATATAAGCAGAATGCCCGAGCTACTTGGTCACTGCAATACACAATCATCCCTTGGTACACCTCTAGGGTACTGGTTCCAGGATGCCCATGGATACCAAAATCTATGCATGCTCAAGTCCCTTATAAAACATGGTGTGGTATATAACCTGTACATACTGGGGGTGTCAAATAAAGTATACACATTTTAAAAATTATTTTTACTTTAAAGATGGGGGGTACAATTCAGAGTTAGGTATGTAAGTGGTCACCATGCAAGTGAAATTTGGGTACCCTTATTGAAGTTATGTGCCCCCTGTATATACTTTTTAAGAGATTTTATCTATGTGTTACTTTTCAAAGTTGAATTGAATTACGGTAACAATGTATAGTATGACATTTGCTCAAAGATAGCATTAATCAAATGAATGCTAGTGTCATCATGCAACAGACAGGACAGTATTACAATTTTAGTACAGTTTTTTCCCTTCTTAAAATGTATATACTTTTATTTTGGCACCCTCTGTCTTCTCCCCATATACTTTAGACCATCTCTAGATTATACCTAATACAATGTAAATGCTAAGTAGTCATTTACTGTACTGTTTTTAAATTTGTACTATTTTTCATTCGTGTATTGTTCTTTTTTTTTCCGAATATTTTCCATCTGTGGTTGGTTGAATCTACAGATGCAGAACTCGCGGAGGAGGAACCCATGAATACAGAGGACTGGCTATACTCTGCTAAAAAAGTACATTTCCCAGCCTCCCTCTTGTGAGGTATGTCTACAGGACTAAGTTCTGGCCAACAAGATGTACCTATTCTTCCACTGCTTACTCAAAATGAAGGCTGGAATGCCGCTGGAGCTCTGGCAACCATTATGAACCACGAAGTAAACTTCAGAATGAAGGTCATGCTGAATATCAAGGCAGAAAGACAGAAATCTAAGTCTCTCTGATGACACTGTGAAGACACCATATCAGCCCCAGGTTCACCTAAGTTCAGTTGTCCATCACTATTTGAGGATCTCTGTTACGTGCAGTTAATCTGAATCCAAAGTTTTACAATTCAGCTTTATTTCAATTCAGGATGTTGTTATGCAATATTCTTATATTGTAGTTTTGATTTCCTTCTACCTAATGAAAACTACAAGTCACTCTTCTGAAATACCAAATGATTGGGCTTTGTTTGTTCACACTTTTGTTGGTCTTTCCACATTGTATTCAATGGCTAGCCTATAGATGTTATATCTTTGTTTATTTTCTGTCTCTCCTACCAGAGAAGAGGGGCCTTACTGCCTTATTCACTGGTATCCAGAAGCTAGAAGAATCTTTACCAGATAGTAAGCACTCAACAAATATTGAGTGAATGAATACTGTTTGGACAGTTCAGATTTTTTGTAACATTTGTTTATGGTCTAGTATATTAAACTTTATTAAGTATAAGAGGGCATCATAAAAATAAAAATACAAGGGAAAACTGCTAAGTTTTAGAGGCAGGTAATCCATCATTATCAAGATGTAATAGAGCAAGATTATATAATACAGTGGAAACAATACTTGTGTTGCAAAGGAGACAATGTTATACATATAAAATAACTAAGTGCCCAAAACTCAAACTTATGCCTAAATAAGTATTATCAAAAGATAATACTGCAGCCACAGCTCTTCCAGTTATCTCCATTGCTCCTGTTATAAGCTAAAAAGAGGCCATTTTAGTTATATTAAAACAGTCATTTTTAAAAGTCCTAAAACTTGTATTCTTTTATAACTGAATTGAGCTAAATGGAAAAGCCATTTAAATTTAAAAGTACACATTCCCTCCTTCTCCCCCACCCCCACTGTCCTCAATTCCCTTTCTTCTCCTTTCTCAGCACAGCCTTGCCTGACTGGGCTAGAAGGTCAAACTAGTAAGCCATTGCTGGTGCTGAAGAAAAAACAGCCGAGCAAGCCGCACTACCTAATGATTATGAGAGTGGCCTGTGGCCAGCAGGAGTGTGTCTAAAAGCTTGGAGTGGACATTGCCTACCTCCCATCCATCTGAAAATACAAGGACATTGGACTGCTATAGGCCATGGCTATGAAAATTCTTTTTAAAAGTTACAATTATGTTTTAAAACAATTTAAAGTTATCATCTTAAATGTTATTACTTTCCCTTCCTTCCAAATATTATAATTGCCAGCCCCTTCCTCTAAAAAAAACTGCAAGAGAACATATTATAAATTCCAAAATGTTATCTAAAAAAAAAAAGATAATAAAAGAGAACATAAAAATGCTGCACTGAATACTATGAAAAATGCAATTTAAAACACAGTGGGCAGTAGGAAGACATTCAGAAAAAAATGAACATAGGAAACACAAACCCAACACATTTCGAGAACCATCATATTACTGCTTAATTAAAATGACAAAACAGTAGTAACACAGGCATCTCCTAGTTGAGAGTAGTACTCTGTTCCTAAAATCCGACATTATGCATTAAAAAGGCTAAGTGAAGCATATTTGCCATTATTTTAAATGGGAAAAATTAAAATGTGTTACACATCAAGTCAAAACCTCCAGAGTTTCTTAAAATGAAACCAAAACAGAGTAAAATGCCTATATGTATAATAACGATTGTGTTAGTCTGTAAAATATGTAAAATACTGCTTCCTGATTTAACAGCTGAAAACAAACAAGATTAACAGCAACTGCTGGCCAGGCACGGTGGCTCAAGTCTGTAATCCCAGCCCTTTGGGAGGCCGAGGTAAGAGGACTGCCTGAATTCAGGGGTTCGAGTCCAGCCTAGGCAACTTGGTGAAACCTCATCTCTACAATATATTAAAAAATAAGCTGAGAGTGGTAGTGCACGCCTGTAGTTCCAGTTACTTGGAAGGCTGAGGCAGAAGGATCTCATGAGCCCAGTAGGTTGAGGCGCAGTGGCCATGAGTGTGTCACAGCACTCCAGCCTGGGCGACACAGTGAGATTCCAACTCAAAAAAAAAAAACAAACAGAAAAAAAAAACAAAACAGTGACTGCTTAGTACAGGAAAGTGGCTTCTCTCAGTGAGCACCACCAAGAAGTAAATCCCCTCAGTGACAGTAGGCTTTTCAAATCATCCACATCTGGCTGATGATCTAATGATTGTATCTAGAACGGTTCAAGACTTTTCCTGCATATGGTTTAAAGTGCAATGATGTTTTTAGAAAATAAATATAATAATATAAAGTATTTGTAAATGTCAACTAACATTACATTGAAAGATTTCTGTGTTGCATGAAGTTTGGATGTTAAAAACAAAGAGGTATTCTACTGGAAAACCAATAACCTACAGAGAGGTGATCCATAGTGTATACCTAGAAGAAATGTCTATTCTTATAGTCTTCAGACAATCTGATGATACATGAATCAAAAGTCAAAGGGTAGATGAAATTCTATTAACTTGTGTATAGCCAGATCTTTAAGGCCATTTCTCCCTCTCTCTCTCTCTCTCTCTCTTTTTTTTTTGAGTACTTGTGTGTCACTACTATTCAAGCCATCATCTACTCAGGGCTGACCTTAACACACAGCTAGCTTAGTGTAAAGGACACTTTCTCAAATGAAAATAGGCTTTGGTTCTGAAAGTCACCCTCCCAAAATACATACTACTCTTGTGTATTTGGTTATCCTCTAAGCCATCAAGTTTTAGAAATTTCTACTGAATAAATTACCTACTGCCATATGAATGACCTATATAAAATTTCAAAAAAATTTAAAGATAAAAATGTAAACTGTTTTTCTGTAATATTATCATATATTTTGTTTTTAATGAAAACTGGAAAATATCATCCATGACTCAATACTGTACATCTATTATAAATGTTTTTGTTCAATATTGTTTAAAAAAATCTAATTAGTATACACAAAAAGTGCTTTTTCAGCTTCTGTCAAATGATAGTGTTTTCAGAATCACAGAATTATTTTAACAGATTTGTAAAAGCCCTGATAGTGTGCTAGGCACTATTACCTTGTGGAGAACCAGGTATTTAAGATCATTTTTCATTTTTGGTATAGTGTAGATTAGGTTTTCACCATGAACGCTGAGAAACCAACTTCCCAACGCTCCAGCTTTCTCCATTGTCATTCTACTCCCCACTCCACCCACCTCTTGCTCTTGGATTCCAACAGACCTGAACTATTGAATGAGACACACGTGCTTTTCCAACTCTCCAAGCTCTGCTCTTGTTTCCCCAACTGGGAAGGCATCTCAGTAATCACTGGTAGCTTTCAAGGAGCACTGAGAAGCTGGGGGACCAGAGTGGGAAGAAAGCATACTTTTAGCTCCATATCACACTGCAACATTTAAAGTGTATACTAGGTGAATGAGTAATGGAGTAAATAGTAATTGACTTTTAAGTCTTAGTTCAGCTATCACCTCTTCCAGGAAGCCTTTTCTGATCCCAGCATCTCTCCTTATGCTCTTCGTAGCCCTTCTGCATACCTGTACTGCAGCACTTGTCACCATGTGCTGAAACTGTCTTTGTCTATTTGTCCCCAAAAGGCTACAATTTCACTATGGCATGGACCTCATCCTAGTTGTAATTATATCCCAGACTTGACCTGAAATATAATAGGCTCAAAGTAAGACTTGGTGAAAATGACTATAGCATATACAAAGTCTCCAAAATACTGAGTCACTTATAACCAAAAATTATTCTAAGAGGCAAATGATCACCATTTAAGTCTGAACTAATCTTATAAATAATAGCACTAACATTACTGAGCCCATGTGCCAACCAATATACTAAGAGTCTTACGTGTGCTGTCATTTAATTTCATAACATAATCTGGCCAATTAGGAGTCACTCTTAATTCCATTATACTGGCAAGGAACCAAGGCTTTATAGAGGTTTGGTAGTCAGGTAATGTCACATAGTTGGTATGCTGCCACAGGAGTCAAATATCTCCACTATACTTACTTACTGATGAGTAGAAAGACTTCGATGTAGTTCTAGTCAAATACTTTGACAGACAAACACTAACTACAAAAACAATCTCTGCCTGAAAACTTCCAAAAGATCGGGGGGGTGGGGGGGAGGACTAGAGATGCAGTATAAAAGAAAAATCAACGTTGTCCAATAATCATTGTACCAGATGGTAGTCAAACAACACACTCAAGATGAGAAATTACTTGCAAAAGTCTTGAGAAATTATTTTATGTGTTGGCTAGAATTTTATTCTATTTTATTTTTATTTTATTTTATTTTTTAGTTAAGAGTCTCACCCTGTCACCCAGGCTGGAGTGCAGTGGCACGCTCACAGCCACCCCAGCGTTGACCCGCTGGGCTCCAGTGATCCTTCTGCCTCAACCTTCCAAGTAGCCGGAACTACAGGTGCATACTACCAGAGCCGGCAAATTTTTTTACTTATTTTGGAGACAAGGTCTCGCCAAGTTGCCTGTGCTGGTCTTGAACCTGCGGGCTCAGGCAATCCACTTGTCTCGGCCTTCCGAAGTACTGGAATTACAAGCTGTGCCACCAGGCCCAGCCTAGAATTTTAGAGAAAGCAAATATATGTGATGTACTTTTATTTTTATGATGCATTCTTATGTTTGCATAAAATTTAATATACTAGACCATAAATAAATGTTAAAAAAAATCTAAATTGCACAACCTGTACTGATTCACTCAACAAATATTTATTGAATGTTTAATATCTAATAAAGATTATTCTAGCTTCTAGGGGCCAGTGAATAATGTAGATAAGGCTCCCAAAAACAAATGAATAAAGATATAACGTTTATAGGCTATTTTTCCCTAGAAAAATAAAATAGAAAACATTAATTTTCTAGACTTTTTTCCCCTAGAAAGATGAAGTTTCTTTGGGGCAGCTTCTGACAGTTGTCCTCTTTAAAAATAAGTAACACACTGTAAAATACACAAGAAAAAATACGGTCAAAGGTCTCCCCCTGGCCTCAGACACTTGGGTCAAAAAGAATTCAATGTGTGGATGTGCCAAAGTTTATGTAACTGGTTCCCTACTGATACTTATTCAGTTTGCTTTCAATCTTTTGCCAGTATAAATAATGATACAATGAATAATCTTGTATATATTTTTCTTCATGTGAATGTATGACTCAGTATAAATTACCAGATATGAACTGCTCAAAGTGCACATGCATTTTTTATTTTAATAGATGCCATATAACAGACCTTCAAAAATAAGGTTGTAGCAATTTATATTCTCACCAGAGGTGTATGAGGGAATTTACTTCCTTACTAATATTTTAATCTATATTTAAGGGCCATTTGTATTTCATTTTCCATTAAAGGTTTGTATCTTCTGCTTATTTTCCTATTAGTTTATAGGTCTTTATTTAATAATTGGTAGTAGCGTTTGCAGTATGTTTAAGATTCTTTAGTATTTTTTTAAACTTTACCAATTTTATTTACTTTATTAACTTAAATTTCTGCAAAATTTTAATTTAAAAAATCTTTTTTTCAGAACTATCCCAATCCTAAAACACACAATTACATAGGTGAGAAAAATTCAAGGAAAGAAATGGAAACTTGGCAAATATTTGATAAGGTCTAAGGTGTTGTTCCTCTTCTATTAACAGATCATGAAGTAAAATGATGATTCACAAAGAAGATAATTCTAAAAGGGAAATGAAACCTCTGCTTTTGATATGATGATCATTACAATTTAATTGACTATACTGCAGTATCCCCAAATAAATTCAGTGCTTTAAACTGTAAGGATGGGATTGAACTGAATTTCTCAAGAAATAGTCATATAGTTTTCTTGGACTGCTTATTTTAAAGGTAATTTCTAGTCTTGACAATTAACATTCAAAGCAGAGACACTAGGTAAACTTGAAATACTTTAAAGTGTATATATCCAAAATAGACACAAATTTTAAATTTAAGTCAGTGTTTTTACCGAATAATAAAATGTATTTAAAAGACTACATGTCTTTAAAATTCAGGACATACGAAGTCCTTGGCATGAAATACAGATTATATATTTTCACCAATCCATTTCTGGAAAGTTATAAACATAACTGCTATCAGTTAAGTCTCACTCTAGGTCACAGGCCAATCCAGGAAGCACTTTACGTGATGACTCACTCACCCCTCACACCAGCCCCACGAGGCAGGACTCTATTATCCCCATTTTGCAGATGAGGGGTCTGAAGTGCAGGGATGCTGCCCAAAATCACAAAATGATGAGAGGCTGAGCCGGTATTCAACACAGGCAGTGTGGCTCCAGAGCACAGGCTCCTCAATCACGATGCTGGCAACAGGGGGCAGAAGGCATGCCTGCATCTACCCCATTGTCTTAGTTAGTGCTGCCTTGTCAATGTTGAGAATCAGCACTGAAATCTTAAGAACTAGAGTTCACTGTAACAAGGGCATCCAGCTGTCACTTCTTCCTAATAGCCTCTTCCACGTCCCTCACCTTGAACATGTGCTTCAGTACTGGTGCCTTGCAGAACACCCTGCCAGGTGCAAGATGGTCAGGGTTCGAGCTAAGCCTGCGTGCAATGGGGAGCTTCCAAACAGAGCTACCTGAGTGTCGCTCACACCTACCAGGGCTAGTGACATAATCATGTACGTGACTCTCCTGGCTTTTGATTTTAACCTAGGACAAGCATTTGACACCTGTCTTTGCCAGATTTCTTGGCCAGTTTCAGCTGAGATTCAATGGCTAGACACTAGACAGAGCCCATTCTTCGCAAGGCCTTCCAAAGTGGTCAGCACGAATGAATGCAGGATGATCTTCCTACCCAGAAATCCTCAGATGTCGCTGGATGTCCCTGACAGCCCAGAAGGGTTACCAGTTCAATACCCCACATTCCCTCTCTGGCACCATAGAGATGGCATGGTGAAATACAGTACATTTCCTAGGGCTCACGTGGAATGGAACCAACTACTCTTCTCTGAGAAGTGTAGAGTGTCAGCAAAGCGAGCCCTCAGCCACACAGTGAGGGAGCTGCCCAGAGCCATTCTCAGAAAGCCACTTCAACCATTTAACAAGGCCTAGCTAGTCCAAATCAGCAGCTGTTGCTCAGGTTTCTTAGTCCAAAAGTATTTCCCAGTACCCTAGCGTCAAGAAGAAGTGTTTGCCGTGAGAGTGTGAGCCTCTCTGCTGCTGAGAAAAGGTTGTTTTCAGCAGCGACTGTGACGCCTCTTCAGGAGAGCACTTATTAAACATCGCAGAGATGGGAAAACAAACAAACAAACAAAAACTTGGTCTGACAGAATGTCTGCTGAATGTCTTCGTGGATCATAGATTCCACCTCAAAGGCTTTTTTGTTAGGCTGAGTCTCAATCCACACCTCTACGTACACAAATCTATCTCTATGGAGAAGCTGGAATGTTCAGCAAGCAGCCTGAGTCACTCAACAATGCCTCTCAGAGGCCTTGTTTCAACTGGCAACACAATGCTGAATCACTGCACTTCAACTAAGGTTGAATTCCTTAGGACATGGTTAGGAGCATTTCATCCAGTGGGATCATTTCCTGTCAGGCAGGGCTATAAAATGTAATATTTTTAAAAGCGCGGTCCAAAATGTTCTCTATAAATGTTCTTATAAAGGGATGTCTAGTCTTAGAATGGAAAAAAATAAATAAGAGACAAACTGCAAAAAGTAGGAATCCGAACAACTTGCTTAGAATAACCTTTTGTTCTAGCACCTTTCTTTCTAGAAAGTGATGGAGAAATTAGCCAGACATAGTGGCGTGCGTCTGTATTTCCAGCTACTTGGAAGGCTGAGGCAGAAGGATCACCAGCAGGTAGAGGCTGTGGTGGCTGTGAGCATGCCACTGCACTCCAGCCTGACAGACAAGAGTAAAACTCCAACTCAAAAGAAAAAAAAAAAGTGGTGAAGGAAGAAGTTCATTTGAATCAACCATTCTTTACCTAAAAAACTGGAAAAAAATAAGGAAACATGAAAACTTGTAATTTTTTTCAATCACTAAGTCAACAGAAAAAAGGGTAAATATACATATTAGTCTGACCATCAATCATTTTAGGTTTTTTATGCTGATCTCACTCATCTAGTGATATCAATATATATACACTAATATACAGTATATAAACCTATACTTTATCAAATTATAGACTACTGCCACAGTCATCATAGTTCATCAGCTAGCACTCTGCATGTCACAGTATTAACTACAATGATTAAATCGAAAACTACTTTCCCATGTGAAAAAGGCAATTTATAATTTAAGAGATTATTCACATCAGATAAAATCTTCCTCTAGTACTAATAACTTCTTGGCAATAGATCGTTACAGAATTACATAATTGTAATATTTTTATAAATTTATGCTAACCCATGAAAATCTTTATACATCACGCTATATAACACAAATGTATTATACTGTTCTGGTTCAAAGAATAAATAAGAGAAAGAAAAAATGATAACTTCAGGTGGCAGGACTAACTTCTATCTTCTGTAAACAGAATAATGGTTAACAAACTGAAGCACTTTGGAGCTAAATAGGGTTTTAAATACCAGTATGATTTTGGTGGTTGGTATTCAGGTTCCCAGAAATGACTGCTTTCACCCTGGGCTATGTAGAATAAACAAATGAGAAAAGATAATAAAAGAATACCATAAAGCCAACAACTCTTTGACCTTTAATTTCCTCATCTGTAAAATAAGAGTAATAACAATATCCACCTCCTATGAAAGGTATGGAGATAAAATAAAATGATACATATAAAGGATGGGCAGTACTAAAATTGAGTAAGAGGTTGTACCATAGATGTTAGCCATTAGAGCTATTATTATTAAATATAAGAACTTACAGTAATAGGGCTCTCTGCAGAACAAAATGTCTGTCTTACACTGCATTTAATTCAATACTGAACCTGTCAGCCTACAATCTCAACAGCAAGTCTGGAGTGATACAGTGACCTGGCTTACAGGGCAGGCACCCCAGGGACTGGAGGGACTGCCATTCTTAGGCTGGATAGGATTGCTGGGCAGATACCAGAGCAGCAGCCCTGGTAGGCAGCACACCCTTCATCAAGCAACCCACTTAGTTGGAGACCTCAGCATGAACTATAAAGTTTTTTAAAAAAAAATGATTTAACATTATATTCAAAAAGGAACTTGGTTAGAGTGATAAAAATGTTCTGGAATTAGATAGTAGTGATGGTTACACAACTTTGTGAATATACTAAAAATCACACTTTAGAAGGGTGAACTTTATACTATGTAAATTATATCTCAATGTTAAAAAAGAAACATGGACATAGAACATTTGTCTCACCATTTCCAAGATCTTGAGGAGTTTTTATACAGTTGGTGTTGGGGGAAGGGGTGCTTGGCAGATTTAAGAATGGCTATCTGTATCTTTGTTGACATCAATTTCCTAGCCTAGCAGAAACTTTTTCTGCTTTTCCCTGGGTTCACTGACAAGGTGAAGATATGTACCCTGCAGAGGCTCACAAAGTTATCCCTGTATTATCTTTTGGCACTTGTTTTTCTACATAGCCCAAGGTGGAGGAAATCATTCTGGGAATTTGAGTACCAGAACATATGCATTCTTATATTATTCTATGAATATTTATTAAATGGATACTAACAGGCAAAGCACTACGCCAGGCACTAGGAGCTAGCAGTGAATGGGACAACATCCCTGCATTCAGAGGCTTACATTCTAGTTGGAGGAGAAACAAACAATAAACATATGAGTCTGGTGGTAAGGCATGTTATGGGAAAAAACAAGCAGGGAAAAGGGATAAGACACACTGCCGGGGGGGGATATTATTTTACACAAGGTGGTCTGGGATTAACTCTCTGATAAGGTGATATTTGATTGGCATACATAAGGAAATGAGAAAACAAATCATATCAATGTTAGGGAAAAAGCATGACAGACAGAAAATGAATTCTAAAAGTCTAGAAAAAGGCAAACAGCCAATGAAAAAATGGGCAAGGTATGGAAAGAAACAGCCAAAAATACACACAAAAAAATGCTCCCCAATTCATCACAGGAATGCAAAGAAAACCTCAAATCAGATTGGCAAAGCTTTAAAACCTGATAATACCAAGTATTTGTGAAAATAGAAAACAGGAACTCTAATATACTAGTGTCCAAAGTATAATCATGTGTCCAAGTACTTTGACAAAATATAGTCAAGTTGAAGACGTGTATATATACTCTATGACCCAGAATTGCCAGGTATGGACCCCTAAGAAACTATTGCACGTGTACACAAAAGAGACACTTCCAATAATGTTCACTGCAGAGTTGAAAACCATGGAAAAACTAAAATGCCCATCTCTAGGAGAATGAATTTCTTCTATATTGTGAAGTATCTATAGGATGGAATACTACATAGCAGTTACAAAGTCTTAATAGCTAAACATAACAATATGAATATCTCACATACACATTATCAAAAAGAAAGTTGGAGGAAGGAGGAAATGGGGGGGGGTACTGTTTCATGAGTATGAAATTCCATAGTTTGGGAAGACAAAGCTTTGGGGACGTGAAAAAGTTCTACACATGGATGCTGGTGATAGTTGCACGTTAATGTCAGTATTCATAATGCCACTCAAGTGCATACTTCACAATGGTGATTTTTATTTTTAAAAAATAAAAAAAAGAAATTAAATTGCAAAAGGATACATATAGGCTACAAAAGGACTATGTTATATAAAGTTCTAAAATATGGAAAACAATATGCTCTAGTGTTTATGAAGTTAAACATATGAGATACAGAATGAAGTATCAAGACAATATGGAATGATAAACACTAAATGCAGGATACTGATTCCCTCTGAAAGAAAGGAAAGGAAAAGAAATATGACAGGAAAGAGATTCACAAGGACTGCAACTGAATTTATAATGTTTTATTTCTTAAGCTGGATGGTATCTATATTGGTATTTACTGTCTTATTCATTTATATATTTTTATATGTATAAAATATTTAATCACACACGGAAAAGATATTATAGGGGCATTATTTCTAAAAAATTTAAGCAATTACTTCCCATAATGTTTTCAAATGTTTCTGTCTAGACCCTATAAGGTAGGCATAGTTATTTACCCCATTTTACAGCTAAGAAAACTGAGGCCCTTGCCCAAAATTACACAGACAACAGAAGGTAGAGCCAGTATTCAAGTCTCGATAGTTTTTGTTTCAGAGTTCCAAGCTTATGATTACCACGCAAAGCAGGGTGTTAGGAAACAACTAAATACAAACCAAGAGGAAAGTGGATAAATGCAATTTGTTCACTGACCAAATACTTATCACAGGGCAATCGTCTATCAGTCACTATGATAAGGGCTTTAAATAACACAGTGAACAAAAAAAGCATAACACACACTGTGCCTTCTCTCAGGGACCTTTCAGTTCATAGCAAGGACAATTAACTAAGCAATCACAACCAACTATACCGTCCCTGGGTGGTAAAAGAAAGCACAAACACCATTCACACAAAGTGCTGAATATAGACTGTGGGAAGAGAGGGAGGAAGTCAGGGAAGGTTGCCAAAGATGACTTGTAAAGTTAATTGTTATATCTATATAATAAAATATTATTCTGGCTGGGTGCAGTGACGCATGCTTGTAATCCCAGCACTTTGGGAGGCCAAAGTGAAGGACTGCTTGAGTCCAGGAGTTCGAGATCAGCCAGGGCAGGGACCTAGTAAGACCTCATTTCTACAAAAATTCAAAAAATTAGCCAGGCTTGGTGGTACACACCTGTAGTCCCAGCTACTTGAGAGGCTGAGGTAGAAGGATCACTTGAGCCCAGGAGGCCGAGGCTTCAGTGAGCCATGATCATGCCACTGCACTCCAGCCTGGGTGAAAAAGGATGACTCTGACTCAAAAGAAAACCCAACTTGTTATAATAAAATATTACTCAGACAATAAGAGCAGTGTTATAATATTGTATTTACTTCTATAGAAAGATGCGACAACATCGTTAATTGAAAAAAGTTAAAAGTCAACACATATAGCAACTTCCTGGAATGGACAAACACAGCTAGCAAATCAGTACATAAAATATGGTTCATTCGATAAATGGAACCAGATAAATAAAACTGAATAGAGATTTAGGCCAGGTGTGATGGCTCATGCCTGTAATCCCAGCACTTTGAGAGGCCAAGCAGGAGAATCACTTGAGCCCAGGAATTCAGGACCAGCCCGGGCAACATAGTGTGAACCCATCTCTGCAAAATATAAAAAAATTAGCCAGACCTAGTGGTGTGCCTGTAGTCCCAGCTACTCGGGAGGCTGAGGTAGGAGGATGGCTTGAGCCCAGGAGGTCATGACTATGGTGAGCTGTGATCGTGCAACTGCACTCATTTGGGTAACAAAATGAGACCCTGCCTCAAAAAAAGAAAAAAAAGAGAGAGATTTAAACAATTAGGCCATGAAAGAAACAGGAAAATATACATACATATTTTTATAACCTAAGGGTCTAACATGACACTAAATGCAGAATTCACAAAGACAAAGATGATAAGATCTTAAAGAAAAAAGTTGAAAAACTTATATTATCAGCTTACAAAACTTAAAATTAACGCTGATAATACTTCTAATTTCTGGTAAAGCAGTTAAGAAGCTTGGAAGTCACCACTCTGTCCTAACAGATAATAAAAAGTTGAACAAACTGAACAATCAGCAACTCTTCTTAGATCCATCAGAGAAGTGAGGTCATAGGGCAAACCTGCTGCCCCCTAAAGCTGGAGAAGCAGACAGGCAGACACAGAGAATCACAACTTACAGGAGCAGAAACCTCGACAGAAACCAGTGCCAGGATAAGAAAACCTAGACTATAATTGAGAAATTGCTGGAGGCTCAGAGTAGACAAGACTGAGACATAAAAATCCACACACAGACCCAGTCATAGGCGTCTCATAGTTTTGTGAATTTTACCAACTGGTACTGTCCCAGATTCTTACAACGAATAAGAAAAAAAACTCTTTGTGCTTACTGCAAGGGGAGAGAAAAAGGAACCATTTGAAATACGTAAGAGCATTCTATTCTTAACGAGTTCTGCTCTCAAGAGAAACTATTTAACAAAAGCACAACCTACTGGGGTTTTATCAGAGCCTAACACACCTGGAGGAAGGGAAATACCTGACTCCAGCAAACATTAGCCTTCCACGTAACAAGGGAAGCATCCAACCACAGCCCACTCTAGCCATCCTGCCCTGCATATGGAGAGAGAAAAAACTAAGAAATAATTGTGAAGTTCACACAATCCAGGTGTACAGGCTCACTAAAAAACTGAGACCTAGACACAGGACTACAAAATGCTTTCCCTCCCCCACGCCCTACCACCACATCACTTACAAATTCCTTTTACCTGGTACATCATGTCCAGCTAACAAGAAAAAGTTACAAGGCATACTGAAAGGCAAAAAACAAAGTTTAAAAAGCAAAGCAAACACCCAAACCAAATTCAGACATGGTAAGGATGTTAAGACTCATCAGACCAGGAATTTAAAACAACTATAATTAATATGCAAATGGCTCTAATGAATAAAGTAGACAGCATGCAAGAACAGATGGTCAGTGTAAGCAGAGAGACAAATGCCCTAAGAAAGGACCAAGAGGAAATACTAGAGCTCAAAAACACTGCAATAGAAATGAAGTATGACTCTGAGACCAGACATGGCTGAGGAAAGAATCACTGAACTTAAGAATATCTCAATAGAAACCTCTAAAACTGAAAACCAAAGAGAAGAAAAACTGAAATAAACCAGAACAGAATATCTAAGAACTGTGGGACAACTACAAAAGATAACAGATGTGCAGCAAGAACACTAGAAGGAAAAGAGAGAGAGAAAAAGAACAAAAGCAATATTTGAAACAATAATGACAGAAATTCCTCAAATTAATGGCAGACCCCAAACCCCAGTCCAGGAGGCTCAAAGAATACCAAGTAGGATAAATGCCATAAAAACTATACACATGCATATAATTTTCAAACTACAGAAAATCAAAGATAAAGAAAAAAATCTAGAAGGAAAACAGAACGGGGAGGGCCTTCACCTATAGAAAAGCAAAGATAATTATTACTTCCCACTTCTTCTCAGAATTCATACACACAGGAAAAGAGTAAAGTCCTGGAATAATAGGGAATGTTGTTCCTTGTTTCTTTGAGAGCTTATTTGGAGGTTCTAGTAGGGGAGGTATACCCTTGAATGAAGAACGGTCCTCCTCTAGCGGGGATGATTGTCCTTTTCAAACAAACACGCAGCTTCAGAAGAACACACATGGAGCAGTGAGGGAGAAAGGAGATACCCACCTAGCCAGCCAGATCAGACGAATCAACCCTGGTGATTACTGGGGTGACAGATGTTGTAGACAGATCACCCTCACATCCTGTTCCTTGCTTCTTTACATTTCTCTTTACTTCCCCCCAAGTTTCTATAATCAGCACATAATATTTTTATAATCAGATATAAGATGGTCAATTGTTTTTTTTTTTTAAGTAAAGTTAGTTTATTTCACCCAAAGCTCTTCTAATACAAGCTGTATTATGTCACTCATAAGCGGACCCTGAACATTTACCACAATACTATAAGAAAGGGATTGGCAGCAGCTGGAAACTGCCAAGGAGTGGCAAGGCGGGGGACACACAACATCAATAAGGGTACCCAATCTCAAACCAGGCAAAGTGGGGACCAAAGGGAGGCCCAAACTTTACCTGTACGATGACTTCCTGCACACCCAATCCTGAATTTGTACCCCACATCTCCAAAACAAAACAAAACAAAAAACCAAGCTGTATGCAAATGCTAATGCTGAGAAATGTTTGGAAGAATTACTGATAAAAGTCAGAACATCATGCCTTCCAACCCATGCTCCATGAACTTCTTATAAAGTGCCACAAATTTAGCCACAAATGCCTCCAAGTGATAAATGGCTTTGCTACCCAGTTGTAGACGATGTTCATAATACACTGCCATCTGGGCCACTTCCCCTTTCAGTTGTCCATCACAATTATGTAACAGCTCTGAGAAAAGGCCTTTCGTTATTATCTCAGGAGGAATACATCTCAGGAGGAATACAAAGGGTTAGAAGCTTCAAGGAGCCTTTGTGGAGTCTGCTGGCTGACAACGGCATTCGCAGTCTCCCTCAGATACACCTCCCAATCTGTCTCAGGGGTTTCTTGATCTACGGTAAAAGGATACTGCTACACTCTGCAGGCTTCACACGTGAGTAGGACTTTCCTGAGATTTTGACAAGACCTCTCTGCTATTCTATGGGCCAGTTCTGAGGGAAGATTCAGGCTTTCCTTCTTATCCACAGTAGACAACACATGGCAAATATCTTTAATGCTGGGAGCAGGCACACAAACTGTCAAGCACCTACTACAAATAGGCGGTATCACTTTAAACGGAGAATTGCAGCACAGGACCAATCTGCAGGTGGGCATGTGCTTTTCCACAGTTCTTTGCAAGGCGTGTTGAGCATCTTTGGTGAGTATGTCAACTTCTATCAATAACACCACTTGAAAATCTCTTTGAGAGTTTGTTTCAAGTTGCTGTGACTGTGCCAATGTTTTCAACATCTCCCAAATTACTATCTAGTCACTGTTTCCAGCATCACTGGGATTAAGTTCAAGGTGATAATTACTTGCAATGGTGCTGATTTCAATTTTTTTTTTTAGATGAAGTCGTGATGGTCAGATGTTCAATTCTCAATTTTTCCACTCCAACACCATAAAGTTCACATAGAATGCACATAATTCTTGTCTTTTTTCCAGCACCTGATGGTCCATACACTGGGCTGCCTACTCCTTGTGATAGTGCATTCTTCCCAGGAAGCAGGACTGGTATTTGTCCACCCAGAGGCTCATGGCAGCTAGAGGTCCCAGGGTCCAACTCTTCAAGGTCAAATGTTAAATGCTTGTTTTCCAATTGCAAATTGTAGGCCACATGCACAAATTGGTTTATTTAAATATTAGATATAGAACTATCTCATTAATGCACAATAAATCCTACTTAACAATGCAATAACCACTACTCAAATAATGATGTCAGATCAGAGCATCCTAACATCTGTGTAATGCAAGAAATTATTTTTGTCTTTTCTTTTTAAATATGAGGTTTCAAGAATGTCAACGTTATTACTTAAATATAGAAAAGGATTAAATACTTCAATTTCCTCCTGCATCTTGACCTTGGCATAATAATGGGCCAGCAGAAATACATCTGGTCACATTGCTGATAAGTCTACTGTTAAAGGTAGGCAGTGTTTTCTTGTACAGGATGTATTCCCCGCCCCCCTTTTTTTATAAGGACTGTTTGACAAGTAGCTATTGCAAACGGAAATTGAAGCTAACACATCTTTTGTTCTGTTATCTTGATGGAATTGTTTTTTAGCCCACATACTCAAGTACCAATATTTCTCTCCTCATATTGAAAAGGAACATTTTGACAAAGGATAAAGATCTGGAAATGTAAACATTATACTTGCCAAGAGTTAAACCAAAATATGCTACCTTCTACTTTGGGTAGCACTAGCTCAGAAACAGGCTGAAAGTCTTGGGAGAAATAAATTTCCTTATCAATTTCAAATAATTATCTCTCTCTAAATGCCTTTCCTTGCTTAAGTACACCAAAAGCCTAAACAAATAATAGAAAACAAGAGTGTGGATATTCTAATTAGAAAAATCTGAAATAGCACTTTCATTTATAGTAATACATCATTTGAGTTTTTATGTGTTCGATGCTATCTAAAAAATATAGTTACAAAATACATGCTTTATTTTTGAGTGTAAGTAAAATTATCTTTCTTGATAGCATCTACTATGTTATAAATATCAGATATTCAGAAGGAAATCTTGAGTTAACTTAAAGGAAACTTTGTAAGGGCAGCTCCCTACCACAGACCTTCTCTCTTACATGGCAGCATAAACATTACAAGAATGAGAAACATAAGCTATAATTGCTACAAAATGCTTAGAAAGCAATTGCCCTAATGTGTGGGCAAATAGTTTAAGCTGCCCAAGGAAACTTTTCCAGCTACAATTACATGGAGACAATTGTCAATTATATTTAAGATGCTCATGGGTTAGAAACTATTATAGAACTTTCAGTTACTGCACTACTACCAATGTGTCAACCCAGAGTAATTACAATTGATTTGGACATCCAAAAGCTAGTAACTTGAAGGTAAGAATTCACTTTGTGGAACATTTTGGCCAAAGAAAGAAAGCTATTAAGCTATTGTGCTAATGTCTCCTTGTCATCTTCTACACTCTGACTCAGAACACAGCCTAGATAACAATCTCAGATGTGTCTGATATCGCCAGCTCCTGCCATTTACTCCCAATTAAAACCATTCTGATTTTTATGCTATGTGTCTCCATCTCAGCAACAAGTAAAGATGATATGGCTGAAGGTAAAGTCCAAAGACAAGGTGATTTTAGGAAGCTAAAGGCACTTAGCCTGCTAGCTTTATAAATAATCCAAGGCAGCTAAGAAATAAAAGTAAGCCTTTTTGCATTTCTTAAATGATATCAGTGTTAATCATTTAAAAAGGCATCGATTTAACTTCAAACATAAAAGAGCAAAAGAAAAAAATGTAATCAGCTGAACCGTCAGAAAAATGCACATGGTACACTACAAATCTCTGTTGAGTTTTCACGCATTCATTCTTTAAAAAAACATTTATCAAATACCATAAAATGTGCTGTGCTAGACAAACTGTGTGGAATTCTGGCATGAGTAAGGAATCCAGTTCAGGGGAGAGCAGCTAAGACAAAACAAGAAAAAAAGCAAAGAAAAGAAAAAGAAAAAAAGTGTATTTATAGATATAAAACTTAAGAAGGAAGAAAGGAGCAGGCAATTTAAACAGAAAAGGAGCAATCCTTAGTAAAAAATAAAAAATAAAAACAAAGTGGGAGGAAACATACTTCCAGATTTTAAACTCTACTATAAGGTTACAATCATCAAAACAGCCTGGTATTGGTACAATACAACAGGATAGAGATTCCGGAAGCAAAACTTCAATTTCTCAACCAACTCATCTTCGACAAAGCCTCTACCATCAACCACTGGGAGAGGAGAACCTATTCAGTAAATGGTGCTGGGAAAACTGGCTGACCACATGTAGAAGATTGAAACAGGACCCCTACCTATCACCACATACAAAATCAACTCTAAACGAATCAAAGTCATAAACATAAAACCTGAAACTATAAAAATCTTTAAAAATGCAGGAGACACCCTTACGGAAATAAGCAACCAATTCCTGATTAAAATCACACACACACCAAAAAAAATCACAAATGCCCATGCCATAAAAGATAAGATAGATAAGTGGAACTTCATCAAATTGAAATGCTTCTGCAAAGCAAAGGAAACCATCAAGAGAGTGGGAAGACAGCCCACAGAATGGGAAAAAATATTTTGCCAACTGTATATCGGACAAAGGTCTAACATCCAGGATATACAAGAAACTCGAAAGTGCCAAGAGGAAAAAATCAAACAGCCCTAATAAAAAGTGGGCAAAAGATATGAATAGACATGTCTCAAGAAAAGACATATGAGCAGCTAACAGATACATGAAAAAATGCTCAGCTTCACTAATCATCAAAGAAATACAAATTAAAACCATACTGAGATGCCACCTAACTCCAGTCAGTATAACCATCATCAAAAACTCAAGCCAGGCTCGGTGGCTCAGCCTTTAATCCCGTGCCTTGGGAGGCTGAGGTGAGTGGATTGCCTGAGCCCGCAGGTTCGAGACCCGCCTGGGCAGGCGAAACCTCATCTCTACAATAAATCAAAAAAATTAGCCGGGCGTGGTAGCACACGCCTGTAGTTCCGGCTACTCGGAAGGCTGAGGTAGAAGGATCGCCGGAGCCCAGCAGGTCGAGGCTGCGGTGGCCGGAAGCGGCCACTGCACTCCGGTCTGGGCGACAGAGTGAGACGCCAACTCAAAAAAAAAAAAGAAAATGTACAGTTCATGCCAGGTGCAGTGGCTCACACCTGTAATCCCAGCACCTTGGGAGTCCAAGACAGAGGGTTGCTGGAGCCCATGAGTTTGAGATCAGCCTGGGCAACATAGTAAGACTTCGACTCTATTTTAAAAAAATAAAATGTACAAGTCAAGTCATTGGTTTTTAGTATATCCACAGGGCTATACAGTTGCCACAATCAATTTTAAATTTTTTTTTTTTTTTTTTTTTTGAGTCAAGATCTCACACTGTCATCCAGGCTGAAGTGCAGTGGCATGATCACGGCTCACCACAGCCTTGACCTTCTGGGCTCAAGCAATTCTTTTGATTCAGCCTCTTGAGTAGATGGGTTTACAGGTACGTGCCACCCTGCATGGCTAATTTTTTTTCTTATTTTTTGTAGGGAGAAAAATGTTGCCTAGGCTGATCTCTAACTCCTGGGCTAAAGCAGTCCTCCCACCTCAGTCTCCTAAAGTGCTGGGATTACAGGTGTGAGCTACCCATCTTAACCCACAATCAATTTTAGAACATTTTCTTTTTTTTTGAGTTGGAGTCTCACTCTGTCACCCCCCAGGCTGGAGTGCAGTGGCACACTCACACCCACCCCAGCCTCGACTTACTGGGCTCAGACAATCTTTCTGCCTCAGCCTTCCAAGTACTGGAACTACAGGCACGTGCCACCACACCTGGCTAATTTTTTTATTTACCGTAGAGCTGAGGTCTCGCCAAGTTGCCCAGGCAGTCTTGAACCCATGGGCTCAGCAATCCTCTCATCTGGGTCTCCCAAAATGCTGGGATTATAGGCATGAGCCACCATTCCTGGCCTTAGAACATTTTTGCCATCCTAAAAAGAAACCCTGAACCCATTAGCAGTCACTCCCCATTTCTTCCAAACACTCAGTCTTAGGCAACCACTAATCTACTTTGTGTCTCTATGAATTTGCCTATTCTGGACTGTTCATATCAGTGGGAGTATATGATATGTGATCTTTTGTGTCTGGCTTCTTTCTTTTATTTTTTATTTTTGAGTTGGAATCTCACTCCTGTCACCCAGGCTGGAGTGCAGTGGCACTCTCATGCGCACTGCAGCCTCGACCTGCTGGACTTAGGCGATCCTTCCCCTTAGCCTTCCAAGTAGCTGGAACTACAGACACATGCCACTAAGCCCAGCTAGTTTTTTTGTAATTTATTGTAGAGACAAGGTCTCACCAAGTTGCCCAGGCTGGTCTTAAACCCCCGGGCTCAGGCAATCCTCTTGCCTCTGCCTCCCAAAGTGCTGGGATTACAGGCTAAACCACCGCACCCGGCGGCTTCTTTCACTTGGCATAATGTTTTCAAGGTTCATCCATGTTGTAGCATGTGCCAGTACCTCATTTCTTTTCGTGGCTGAGTCATATTGCATTGTGTGGACGGGTCACGTTTTGTTTATCTACCATTAACTGATGAACATTCGGGTTGTTTCCACTTTTTGGCTATTGTGAATAATGGGGCACATGCTACTGTGGTTATGCAAGAGAATGTCCTTGCTCTTAGGAGATACGTGAAGTATTTAGAAGTAAAGGGGCCGTGCTGTTGTACATTTTGCTTAACCAAAAGATCAGAAAATAAGGGTGTGTACATAATAGTGAGAGAAGGTGATAAGGCAGAAGTGACAAATGTGAATACTGGGGCTAGTGATTTACATGAAGATTATACAGGAATGCATGGCATTTTTAACATTTTTATTTTCAAGAGACAGGGTCTCACTCTGTCACCTAGGTTGGAGTGCAGTGGTGTGATCATAGCTTACTGCAGCCTCGACCTCTTGGGCTCAAGCCATCCTCCCACCTCAGCCTTCAGAGTAGCTGGGACAACAAGTGTGCTACCGTGCCGACAAAAAAAAAACCACAAGTTTTGTAGAGATGAGGTCTCGCTATGTTTTGCCCAGGCTGGTCTCAAACTCCTGGACTGATGTGATTCTCCTACCTTAGCCTCCCAGAGCGGTGGGATTAGGGCGTGAGCCACCATGCTCAGCCTGCATTTTTTTATTTGATTTTTTTTTTTTCAAAATAAAGACTAGGAAAAAACAACTACACACACTTATTTTACAAAACGAGAAAAAAATAGAAGGAAAAACTATTTATTATTCCATCAACTAAAGATAGTCAGTGTTGACATTCAGCGTGTGTCCTTTCAGTCTTATGCATTTAAAACTCAAATTTAGCCGGGCTCGGTGGCTCAGCCTGTAATCCCGCGCCTTTGGGAGGCTGAGGTGAGTGGATTGCCTGAGCCCGCGGGTTCGAGACCCGCCTGGGCAACTTGGCGAGACCTCATCTCTACAATAAATAAAAAATTAGCCGG
>CAUYQG010076528.1:0-17770 GCA_963574415.1 Tarsius wallacei | reverse complement strand
AATAATAATAATAATAATCTCTAAAATAAAAGCTACATGATAGAAAAGTAATAATTTGGTCTAAAAACTCAACTCAGATATATCAATAAAAACTGGGACATTAAAGAGAAAATGAAAGAGTGATAAAGTAAAATCATATACAGTGGTGAAATAAGTGGATACTTTTCATTCTTGATTTTAATAACTAGAGAACTAGGCTCTAATATATTTTTAAGATACAAGTGAATTAGTTCACCATTGCCAGAAAGAGAACGTGATGTAAATCTTGCAAGTCACTAGAGAAAAAAGACTACCTCAGATAAACGTCATGGTATAATAATTAAATAAAACAGTCTATATATACTAAATGTCAACAATGATTAGTTTTTGTCATCTACATATAGAATAAGTTTACTTATGCTTGTCTACATTTCACGTCTTACAATAAACACAGATTAATTACATAATAAGAACAGATAACTTATGTTTTGGGGTTACTGCAGCAAATGGTATGAAAAAAGTAAAAATTAAGTATGGAAAAATGCTACTGATATGCTATCAAATAAAAAACCAATGTGTTTCCACTTTTGTAAATAAGGACATATGTAGGTAGACCAAAATATCTTTGGATGGTGAAAAATAGGGTTGAGATTTATATCCTTTGACATACTTTTCTATGCATATTTTCTATAATTACCTGGGAGTATTTTAAAAACAACAACAACAACAAAAACCAAATGCCATAGAAAGAACTTGGCTGGGGCTGCAGTTGAGAACTTGAGTACCATGTTAAAGGATTTGGATGCATTCTTTAGTCAATGGCAAGCCACTGAAGCTTTTAAAATTAAGACAGAGTATTGTTATTGTTGAGGTTGGATTCCAGTGGAAAATTGACTTGACTTTATTGTAATGGTCTAGACAGGAAGTAATAAGGGCCAGAACAACATCTCAGCAGAAGAAATAGGAAGGAGAGGCATTTGACGCAAGAGAATGAAACAGTCAAGGGGACTTGGTGATAGTATTCAATATCAGACAGTGCAGGAAAAGGAGAAGTCAAAGGAATATGAGGTCAAACCTACTGGAATAAGTTGGTACTCTCAGCAGGGATAGGATAGTGAAGGGATTCAGGAAGAGGCAAAAGGATGGTGAACTTGATTTAACGAGTTTCTGGTGTTGAAGAGCTATCACATCTTTGGGATTTTTTTTCTTTTTTTTTTAAGTTGGAGTCTCACTCTGTTGCCCAGGCGGAAGTGCAGTGGCACGCTCATGGTCACCACAGCTTTGACCTGTTGGACTTGGGCAACCCTTCTGCTTCAGCCTTTCAAGTAGCTGGAACCATAGGTGCACACCACCACACCCGGCTAATTTTTTTATTTATTGTAGAGACAAGATCTCACCAAGTTGCCCAGGCTGGCCTCGAAACCCTGGTCTCAGGCAATCCTCTCGCCTCAGCCTCCCAAAGGGCTGAGGTTACCAGCCTGAGCCGCCGTGCCCAGCATCTTTGGGATTTTTATGGAATAACCTTAACCTTATGCATTAACTGAACATCACCTAGAAAGTTCTCTTTTGGACCTGTAGTGGTCTCATTGTCATCTTTCCCTTCCTTGGCAGCACAAAGGCAGAAAAAACAGAAACTTCCTCATCTTCTGTGACCAATGACCCACTCAGTGTCCGCTTCCTTCCCTGCCAAGGCATTAGAAGCATAGCTCTAATTCCTGGGCAACGGAGTGAGACTCCAACTGGGAAAAAAAAAAAAAAAAAAAAAAAAAATCCCAAAGATGTGATAGCTCTTCAACACCAGAAACTCGTTAATTCCAATAGCTCTAATTCCAATGCCAAAGATCCCACTGAGGTCAAAGAGGCCCTAGGTTATTTCTGACATTCCTGCCAGGAGTACTAGCAACTAAGACCCTAACATTTGAGGTCCATGTCCTTGGCTTGCACATTAGGGGACTGTCCTCTTCCATAGGATTTGAGGAGTCTGCAGAGCACAGGGGGTGTTCCTTTACCCCAGAGCTCACCCTCCCCCCGCCCCGCCCACTGCCCTGAGAACCTGAGATGCTAAAGCCAGTTTTCAGGGCATACTCAGCCCTCTTACCAAATCTGTCCTCCCATGAGTAAGCTGTGCTGTTGCTATGTTTCTCTTGATTCACAGGGCCAAGAGATGATTATTTTGGAGGAGAAATATGGACTGAGATAGATTTTGGTGTCCACTCCATGGACTAAGGCTCTTTGTAGAGAAAGATGGAAATGTGGGAAAAGAAGATGGGGCAGGCCACCGTATGGGACCTTCTTTATACTCTTGCCATGAATCATGCAATCCATGAGAGGTTGTTCAACCCTGCAGAGGGCAAGCAGGGGCAATGGGCAGGGCTGTTAAAGGGGACTTACAACATAAGATTATTTTAATATTTTGGTTACTGGTGCTAATATGTTGAGCATATTGGTGAGTAAGGGGAAAATTAGGCACAGATTTTTAACAAGGCTTTCTCCCAAACCACAATTAGAAGGCCATTTAAAAAATCTTCCTATCCCTTTGTGACTCACAGGGTACTGAAAGCACCATTTCTCTAGATGGGAAACAAGCAAAGGGAGGAGATGTATCACCCTTTGGTCTACCCTGGTTTTCTGCTTTATTGGCATGGTTCCCAAATAAAGATGGTCCTTGTCCTCATGCTCCTCCTCAGTTCATGCCTTCTTCCACATCCTCAGCACCACTACTAGGCCCAGACAGCTCTCCAAGGGTAGATTCAGCTACACTTAAGTGACTTTTGTCTCTCTGCCTCTACTCAGAACCCTGCTGCCCTCTTTTATGCTGTGGCCAATGGCCATGGCTGATTGGATCCAAAGGGAGGCACCTGAGCCAATGTTTCCAGGAGCTAGAAAGTAGTGATGTTACATTGTCTAAAATACCATGTGGGAGCCGGCCACAGTGGCTCATGACTGTAATCTCAGCACTTTGGGAGGCAGAGGCAAGAGGATTTCCTGAGTCCAGAGGTTTGAGCCCAGCCTGGATAAATTGGTGAGACCTCACCTCTACAATAAACTTTTTAAAAATTAGCCAGGCATGGTGGTATGTGCCTGTAGTTCCAGCTACTTGGGAGGCTGAGGCAGAAGGATCCCCTGAGCCCAGTAGGTCAAGGCTATGGTAGCCATGAGCATGCCACTGCACTGCAGCCTGGGCAACAGAGTGAGGCTCCAACTCAAAAAAATAAATAAAATAAATTACTATGTGGGACCATATGTGACCAAAGGAGGCTAATCAAGATGCAGAGGAGACAGACAGGCCAAGATGCAGATGGCCACAGTGCCCAAGAGAAATACAAGATGTGTCCTACTCCTGGACTACCTGGTTCTAGTTCTTGTCCTTGTGTAACCCTGCTCTTCTTTTTCTTCTCTTAGCTGTCTGAAATTCCCTGTGCTTTTTTGTAGTACAAATCTTTTGTATAAGCTAGCTAGGTTTTCTTTCCTGGTAACAAATAATCACAAACATACTTAGGTCAGGTTACACTTGGGAGAACTTAATCTTTTATTTTTAAGATTCAACGATTCCACCAAATCTGGATCATTTGAACTTTCATTTCAAATACGAAGATATGAGACACAAGAGGTTATATAAGTTGCCAAGGTCACTCAGATGACATATGGCAGATTTGGGTGAGAAAACTTGGCTTGGTTTTCTTCTGCTATCCTCATACTAAGATCTATTCTACAACTCAGGGCCTATCTCATACAATACCAATCATCTCAATAAAATCACAATAACTTATCAAAAATATGCATAAGCCCCTTGGTACAATGTACACATTCAATTTTTCCTGGTTAACTAATTTTTCTTTCTTTTACAGTCCTCTTGCCTAGCACATTCTAAATGTTATGTTGAATTAAGAGGACAGTGAACAAAGATTGTGCATGTATCTGATTTGTCCTTCTGATTATACATCACTTGAATAGCTTCTTGACTTTGCTAGAAACTGCTCCCTGGGAAGGCAAGACAACAAACTTAACATCATACTTGATCCACTCGTTTGGCAAGGCTATTCAAACATTTGAACAGTACATCAATGCTCTCCTACTGACCTCAGGTCTCAAAATTCAGTTGTCTTCATTGTGGACAGAGTCACAGGTATTCAGAGGCATGAAACCATCTCCTTTATCCAGAGCCTGCTCCTCTGTTGCTCTGTTATCTAGGGATCTCCAAGCTGGGTTACCCGGAATGCCTGGTAGAAGTTTTCTATATAACAGCCGCAGATTATATGTAGTCCACTGTGGAATTGTACTTAGCCCAGTATATGGTTGGCAGGTTCTTTCCAATCTGCTGCCCATATAATTTTGGCTCATGTGCCCAGATATTGCATTATATTTAAACCCTCATAGCAATTATGTAGGGAATAGGGAAAAGGATTCAAGTTATAGCTTTAACTTTTGTAATGCATATCAGTTTGCAAAACGCTTTCATGCACATAACCTTTCTTGCTCTCAGAAAGCCCTGTGAAATAGATATGATTCTTTCCACTTTACAGTCGAGCACACAAGACACAGAAAAGTCAATGACTGATAGATGGCAGACCTAGAACTTGATATGCAAGTCAAATTTTTTTTTGCTACCATTCATTCCTTCCTTCATTCACCTGACAAACACTTTTGGCATAGTTATGTGGATTAGACATTGTGTTGAAAACCATGCACACAGTAGTGAACTTCTCTTTCCATTCTGAGAGATCAGAGAAGACTTCCCACTAGGAGTGGTGTCCAAGCTGAGAAGGAAAAAAGTGGTAGATGTTATTCAGGCGAAGTGGGAGGTCTGGAAGCATTTCATGACCAAAATTCCAAGTTTTATCTCTAAATTATTCCAACGGATCTGAAAAATAGAAATTAGGCAGGGAAGCTGAGAATTAAAGTTTCACAATTGTGCAATCTCATATTTAAAAGATGAAGATACACATCAGTTAGATTTCCTTTCTTATTTTAAGAGTGATATTAAATGTCTTGTCACTACATTTTCAAGACCAAAGAAAGTTTGATACTTTTCAAAATGGTCTCTGGTTTATTTTCACTAACTTAATGACAGTGATTTGGCAATCTGGTTTGTTTTTACTATCTCAATGATAATTGAAGATGGAGTTTTGACTATGTCCCTATCACAAGAACACTGAGGCTGCTTCCTTTTTTGAGGCTATCCTTTACAAAGACTAAAATCTACTTTTTTCAAAAGCCAAGCAACATAGGTTGCTCCCACAGTAGCCCTTAGAAAACTGGGAGGAGCAAGGACTATTCCCGGTAACTCATGGGGTATTTATGCATAAGGTAAATACCTCCAACCAGCTAAGCAAAGTTCTGACTTCTTTTACTACACACCCAGCATCTCCAGACATGACAGAGACCAACAAAACCATAGGCAGAATCAAAAGAATGTATCACAAGGTTGACTTTGTCAGTCCTCAGGTTGACAGTTATTTGAAAACAGGAAAGGGTATAATCCTTGCTAAATCGTTATGTCTTTGGAGCATAGTTTCGTCATCTTCCTAATGAATCCCATATTCTGGCTTTGAGGAGTGTTAACACCCAAACAATATAATAAACATTGCATTTGGAAGCAAGAGCATATTTAGAGGGGTGAGGTAAGGAGAGAGTTTACAACATAAACCAGAAAGCAGCACTGGAAAGAAAGAGTCGAGAACAATGCAAGAATGGGAAACAAAGATGGCCTAGATTGGATTACATATAACATGTACAAGGAGAGATAAACTTAGGGCACTTACGTAGGCAGAAGAGTAGAAGACAGAGTGGCATCTCTACCTTCAACTATTGTTGACATGGTTATTTCTAGGTGAATTCATTGGAAGTACCTGGGTTGGCATTTTAGAAAAAGAAATCTCACTCCAAGGTCCATCATTATGGACTATATGAGGAATAAAGACTGTGGGAAAATTCCTGTTATAGATTGAGTAGTGCAGAAGGGGATAAGTATGAATGAATACATTATAGGAATAAATTAAATCATGAGAAAACATTTTAGTAGGATATTTACAGCATTATTATTACAATTAATAATACTCAGTTCTTACTTTGAAGGAGTTCACAATTTAGAAGGGGAAACTTGTAAATTAAGGTACACTATCGTATAGATTTAGAGTGAGCTGGTAGAGATTTGAATGGAGTGCTGAGACAGTACAAAAGGAAGTAACTACCTCTGTCACGGAGAGTTAGGGAAAACTTTCTGGTAGAGGAGACTTTTGATCTGGGCATTGATGGATGAGTAAGAGTTGAATGAAGCATGAAGAAAGCATATTTTAGGGTAAGAGAATTACCTGTTCTCCAACACACCTCTCTCCACTGACTCCTATTAAAATTAAATATGTTATTTGAGCACATTCACCCTTGTTGTTGTCAAGGGTAAATTAATATATTAGGAATAAGAGTCCTGAGGATAGAGAATGGTGTAGTCCAATAGAAATATAATATGAGCCACAAATGTAAGCCACAAATGTAATTTTTAAATGTGTAGTAACCACATTTCAAAAAAGTAAAGATAAACTATTGAAATTAATTTTAATAATATATCTTATTTAACCTAATATATTAAAAATATTTTTATTTCAATGTAAAATCAGTATAAAAACATTTTAGTGTAGTATTTTCTTCTTGTACTAAATCTTTGAAATCTGTTATGTATTTTCCAATTACAACACATTCCAGTTCAGGTGAGCAACATTTCAAGAACTCAGTAGACACAAGTGGCCAGTGGCCATTGTATTGGACAGCTTGGAAAACCAGCTTGCTAATTTAGGGGAATGGGAATGGGGACAGGTTGGGATGCCCTCAAGGAGGGCAAAACTAGAACTAGTAGAGAAAGGAGGCCAGGAGGAGCACAGCGACTGAGGTTACTTAGCAAGAGCCCAGATGACGAGCTTTTCTTGTTTCCTGATTTTATCCAAAGCTGGCCTGCAGGATCAGTGCTGGTGTCTGCTGCTCCACCCTCAGAAAGTATGTCCAAGTCAAGTTTTCCTGGGAAAATTCTCATTTTGCTTTCTTTTTATTATTTTATTTAAAAAGCCCACAGGCTTCTCTTCTCAACACCTAATAATGTCTTTCCCAGCTCTCTTAGGAAACAAGGCTCTGAAATTTCTCTCACATATTAGCCCCAGTGGACCCTGTCTCCATTCCATGGAAACGTTGCCCAGAAATGAGCTCATGGACCTTCTCATCATGGCCAGAGGCAAGTAGTACTGTCTGGGACACTAGGTGCAGAGGTCAGAGGAGAGCTCAACTAGCTAAAATAAAGTGCTGATATTTCCACTCTTAGAGACGCATGGTAGAAAATGCCTAAAAACGACTCAGCTGTGGCTAAAGAATAAGAATGGGTCCTTGAAACGCCTTAATCTCATTGTCTAGAATGGCCAAGAAAACCAGTCATCGTGGTTCTTCTCTAGTGTCTAGGCCTCCTGCTCCCAACTGACCCCCTGGGTTCCACCCAGATTTTTGGGTCTCATTCCCTACCAATACTTAAAACAATAGATAAGATGCCATTGCCCTTGACCTGGTCATTTCCTCTAAGGAAAATTATTTATTTTAGTTTTACTCTTCAAGTTCGGGGGAATTTACCCAAGAAATGGCTATAGCCACAGGATATGTAATTGAGACAAGAGAGATCAAGAGCGATTAATCAAAGAAATGTCATTTGGTATAAGTCCTGTGCTATGGGAGTTACCTGTGTTGTGGACACCAAATGACTATTTGAAGAAATATGCCATTTCTCTTCATCCTTTTTGGCAGTAGATAACACAGAATCTCTGTGAAACTTGCTGGGAGTAATTAAAACACAAACACACCCTTTAGGAAGATGCTATATACTTTTTGTTAGAAAGCTAGGGTAGGTCAGAATGGATGTGCCAAGTTATTTTTGTTTGGATTGTATCATCATCATCATCATCTATTACTATTATTATCTCAAATTTTTTCTCTTGAATTTCATATATTTTGATTATTTAATCAAAGGCAATGTGTTTACATTCTCTTATAAGGCTTTTAGGCAGCCTAGTTCACCAGAAGATAATGTGTGTGGGGGAGTGTGCACACAAGCATGCACCCCACATGCATCTATGCAAGTTCAGTCTTTGAGGACAGGTAAATAGATAAGACACACCATTACTAAAATCATTCTAGCCTGGGTCATTACTCAAAGTACCACCAGCTGGTATTTTATCAAGTCTCCTATTAAAAAGTCATTTTTTTTAAATTGTAGGAAGCTTATAAATCAGCCCATATGACACCAAGTAACTTTATTTTACTTGTCTCTGCTGTCATCTGGTGTCATTCAGTCTATTTATTCATTGATAGCACTTTGATTAAAATACCCTAAAACTGATCTTGTCAAGGGTTTGGGGGAAAAAGCAGGACTGTAATACTGGAATACGGGTTGAATTTCATATGGTTCTATTTTTTTAAATGTGTACCTCCCTCTGGTGGAAAATGATTTGTTTGTTAATTTGAGGAAGTAAACAAGTGGAGAGGACTTTGTATTTACATTTGCTTATGAGATGCTGCTTGTAGACTCTCACTTTAAACACATCTAAACACATTTTCCCCCAAGGTAAGAGACTTGTGTTGTTTTTGGTGTGTATCAATGCATATTATGTATTTGTAGCTTAGTCCTCTTTGCTGTCCCAGTGCCCCCTGTGCCCTGCCACTTGGTATGAGTACTGTACTAGTCTTTAATGCTTGTGGGAGCTGCCTGTGTTGTGTGTGAATGCCTTGTGAGTAACTGGGAGCTGGTTAAGCTAAGGGGCTAGCATAAGGTTTGAGTTCTGTATTGCTGAACCTGGACAGATGGTCTCATTCAAGACTGCAAGAAATGTCAAAGCCAGGGGAGCTGGTTCAGTCAAAAATAGTGAGAATAGAACCAAGGACCAAATTCTAGTGAGAATGAAAATGAAAACCAAATCTGGAGGGAGCAAAGTTGGCATCCAATGTCAAAAATGTAGAGTCAGAACATTGGAACTAGGCAGATGATATCAAGCCACCCAACTAGTAAATGCAGAATTTGAAAAATAAGCCCTTGTTTAACATGACTTCAGAACTCCTTGTATAACACAGCACTTTCTCCTTGTCTATTAATACCTAAATCATAGGTTTTGGTCAATACATTGAGCCTCCTGTTTCATGGGTAAAAACATATCCTCACAGAATAGTTGTACTTCTGAAGTTCTGAAAGCATTGTACAGATGTAAATCATTATCAGATAATTAGTCACTCCTCAGGAATACTCAGAACTGTACTTTAAAAAAAAAGGAAAATAAAAAAAGCTGTGTCTTTGCATGGTCTACATAGCCATATAAATAGATAAAAATCTAGGCTATTAGTTATTTCATTTTCATATTACTAAATTTTGATGGAATGTTTTTCATGGAGTCAAATTGTTAATTGATTGAATTGACTAGTTGTTAATTAAATAAATCAAAGCAGCTGAACCAACTCTGTATAGACACATCAGAAACATTCCTTTCTGATGATCCTGGTTCCTGTAGCATTTTAGAGTTTGCAGCAGGGAAAATATTGAAAATCAAGTTTGCTTTGGCTCTTATGGGTGAGCAAATGATGTGTCATGAAGTTCATCAAAGAAGTTTACCAGTTGACAGCTTCTGTGATTTGCTTATCTTCTGAGGGTGCAATAAAGAAAAAAAAATGAAAGTCCACTCGTGAGGACAGTGTTCAATATTTAAAATGCAGTGAATACATTTTTTCTACTGCTAAATACAGGCTAAATTTTCCTTCCCCTGAAAAATTAGTGTAATTTCTTCCCACAGATATTGAGAATTGTGGCTAACATCAGCCAATTACATCCTAACTCTATTCTTCAGTGCTTATAATACTTGTGTTCAATTCCTTCTTACTTTTTTAGTGTTTTTAAATTTTTATTTGTAGTTTTCCTGACTTTATTTTTAAAAATATTATGTTGTACTTTAAAAAAAAAACTTTAATCTATTATCTAAAAGCTGACTCCAACCCTGTGTAGTAAATAAACATTTAAACAAACAATTGGTAAAATTGTACAATACTTACACTATATATATAAGACCTTACTACACCTATGTGAAAAATAGACTATTTCAGTCATGTGGTGTTTTATTTTGTCAGCTGGATTTTAGAAACATCAAAATAAAAATAATTTTTCCCCTTTCCTTTCTGGTTAACAAAATCTTACTTGTACTTCAAGACCCAGTTCAAGTTCTGCTTTCTTCGTGAAGTCTTCTTGGCTGTTCTAACCAAATGACTCTCTTCTTGGAATGTTCATATTCCTTTGAGCTCACTGTGCACAGGGTAGCATTTAGTTGTGCTGCCTTGGACTTTATCTTCATTGTTTCTGCTTTAGCCATACTGAGCCTGCTCATTGTCCCTGTCTCTGCCTGGTGCTTTCCCAACTGTGACTTTACTTTTATTGCTTCCACCTGTCTGAAATTGCCCTCTCCTAACGTCCTCTTATCAGATTCTATCCACTTACCAGGTCCAGGTCAAATAACGTTGCTTCGTAAAGCCTGAACAACTCAGTTCAGTCAGGGACACCATCTATCATATGGAAATTATTTCTCATATATATTTTGTTGTAAATCTCCCATATTATCCTTTTAACCCAATGTTTTAAGTATTTAAATTACAAATTTAACTTGAAGAACTATGGGAAGATAAGATTTACATTTATTCCTAAATTCTATGACTGTGGTTTTCCAAATTAGCTATGCGTCAGAATCACCTGTGGCATTAAACAAATGCAGATAGACAAGCCCTAACCTAGACCAGTGATTGACTATCACTGGGGCTTTAGCCTAGGTATTTGTACTCTTGTTTTAAATAAGCTTCTTATTGTGATGCATGACCAAATATAAAAAAAAAAAATTGATATATGAAGATACTTATGGAGAGTAACTTGGACATGTTTACAACAAAAAAGATCAGTGAAATCTATGCTGCAATTACCTAAATGCTCACCTGAGAAATTTAGAACTTGTCCTTGACCAAATCTATGTGATTATACCTAAGACCAAAACTATGTTTTTAGTCTGTACTCTTGGTTGCACGTAACAGTATACCAAATCAAATGAACTTAAGCAAAAATGAAAATATTTTAGATGAGAGTTTTTGGACTATGGTAAAGAGAGGTTGCCTGGTCACCAAACCATTGCTCTTTTCTTATGGATACTCAGCTGTGCTCATTTCCCAGCCTCCCTGCAGTTGGATATGACAGCATGACTGGGTTATATGGATGGAATGTGGGCAGAAGTGATTGTAGCACTTGTACCTTCCCTTCCCATGTGCAATACCCCATTTGCTTTTCCCATTTAGTTCCTTAATGGAGAAGGCAAAGACCAAAAGGAAATGGAGCCACAAGCTGGAATGGACCTGAGTCCTTGAGCCACTGCTCAAAGGAGCGGTACAACCAATATGGACTGTGTGAGTAGAATAAACAATATACTGGGTTAAGCTACTAAAATTTTGTAATGATATGAACCATTGAATCCACTGAGATATCTCACATAATAGAAAGGAAAAACTGGGCATGGTGGCTCATGCCTGTAACCCCAGCACTTTGGGAGGCTGAGGCGAGAGGATTGTCTGAGCTCAAGGGTTCAAGACCAGCCTGGGCAACATGGCGAGACCTTGTCTCTACAATAAATCAAAAATATTAGCTGGGTGTGGTGGTACACACCTGTAATTCCAGCTACTTGGAAGGCTGAGTCAGAAGAATCACTTGAGTCCAGTAGGTCAAGGCTGTGGTAGCCGTGAGCGTGCCACTGCACTCCAACCTGGGTGACAGAGAAAAACTCTGACAAAGAAAGAAAGAAAGAGAAACAGCGAGATGGGTTCTTATGTAGGTAGACTTTTTCAGAAACTAGAACTACACTGAAATAAATTTAAATATCTGTGCTTATTTGTTTCCAGAGAGATTAAAATATTTTCTCCTAATCAGATTAGGTGGCGCATGCCTGTAGTTCCAGCTACTTGGAAGGCTGAGGTGGAAGGATCACCTGAGCCCAGCAGATTGAGGCTGCAGTAGCTGTGAGTGTGCCACTGCACTCCAGCCTGGGCAACAGAGTGAGACTTCAACTAAAATAATAATAATAATAATTTAGAGTTTAGGGCCTTTAATCTCTTCCTTGAGTTCACTAAAAAATAAAGACTATGACAGTGACTTTTAGACATCCAAGCAAAAGTGATGTGTGTTTTGCTCTTATAAATTATTCATTTTTTACTTAAATGTACCATGTCTGCCATATATAATATTAGGTGTCTGTGAACTTTCTGTAATACTTGTTTTTGACTCCCCAGTCTCATTTCAATAAATATCTAATATACTTTTTTCACTGATGCCTTATTGACTGTCACTTCTCCCTCTAACCAAGTCTCCTTGGATATATAAAACACATGAAAAAGTGCTCAGCCTCACTCATCATCAGAGAAATGCAAACCAAAACCACACTGAGTTACCACCTAACCCCTGTAAGAATGGCCATCATTAATATAACAAACAACAGATGCTGGCGAGGATGTGGAGAAAAAGGAACGCTTCTACACTGCTGGTGGGAATGCAAACTTGTACAACTTCTTTGGAAAACAGTGTGGCGATTTCTGAAAGAACTAGAAATTGACCTTCCATATGACCCAGCAATTCCCCTATTGGGAATATACCTGGAGGAACTCAAATCATTCTACAAAAAAAATACCTGCACATGTATGTTTGTTGCAGCTCTATTCACAATAGGAAAAACATGGTACCAACCATGTTGCCCATTGAAACTGGACTGAATTTTAAAAATGTGGTATATACACACAATGGAATATTATGCAGCCATAAAGAAGGACAAATATATGGACTTTGCAGCAACCTGGATGGATTTGGAGTCGATCATACTCAGTGATTTATTATAGAAACAAAGAACAGAGTACCATATGTTCTCACTCATAAGAGGACCTTGAACAATTATAATGCTATAAAAAAGTGATTGGCAGTAGTGGGAAACTGTCAGGGGATGGGGGGGTAGGATTGGTAGTTGAGGGAAACTGCTGGGGGAGGGAGGGGCATACCTCATCAACAAGGGTACCTGCATGATCAACGTTTATATAACTAACCCTGAATTGTACCCCACATCTTTATAATAAAATTTTTTTAAAAATTATTATTAAAAATATTTCACCAAATTACTAAGAAGGTACATCTAATTTTGGAGCAAGTCAAAATTAGGAATGACTCTCTTTTCTGGACTAGGTTATACTTTGCTTCTTTGGTTTGTATTGTGATAGGAATTTTAAAATACTTATAATACTGATGAAAGGGGCTTAAAAACCTCTCACTTTCTAAGGAATATTTTACAATGCCAAGGAGTACTGGTATATTACCTGCTCTGTTCTTTGCTCTTTGTTGAAGCTAGGATCCTTTGATAGTCAAAAGACTCTCCTTCCCTTGAACCCAGGATGAAATACAAACAATATCCAATGGACCTCTCTCTATTACAAATAAGTCACATAACCACAATAAAGAGGCTATGTGGGGAAGAAAAAAGCTAACATACATAATCTTGGAAAACAGTGTTTCAACTGGGTACTAAAAGGTTAAAAGATAAGAAAGAACTGCACACAAATACTGTGCTCCAGTTAGTAAATTTGTTTTTCACAGAGGTATAGATTAGCAATTCTGAAACTTTTTTCTTTGTATTCCAGGATTGAATAAATAAGTGAATATATCATAGATAATGAAAGCCTAGCTTCTCATTGTCAGAGGGGTAACTTGCAAATACATCAAAGAGGAAAGCAAAAGAGAACCACATGCTGTTAGGTTGGAATCAGAGATATCACAAACTCAAGGCTTTTAATATATATGGAAGTAGATATGGATGTATAAGTATGCATGGGTTAGAATACATACACATATTTTCTAGTTCTGTTGCTGAGACAGCCTAGAAGAAATGACATCCCAGTGGCAAAAAGAACACCCAGCCCTCAGATCTTGGTTTCTAAATACCATTCACTCATTAAAAGATGCAGACTCCTCAGAGAAATGTATGATTCAAGGGCAGCTGTCAAGAAGGTACAAGATCAGCCTAGAACATTTTATGATGCCAGAAAGTAAGGAAGTGCCCTAATAACTATGGAGGCACATCAAGAAACCAACTGAAGGGGGTTCCCAAATAACAAATCTGAGTCAATTTGTATAATAAAACAGAATGGGCCTAGCATGGTGGCTCATGCTTGTAATCTCAGCACTTTGGGAGGCTGAGGTGGGAGGATTGCTTGACCCCAAGAGTTTGGGACCTCTTCAGCAGAACAATTTGAAAGAGCACTTGAGACATTCTCTTTCTGGCCTTAGTTGCTGGACTGAAAAGATCCTTGATTGTAAGAAAACACAAATGGCCTTGCTGCCTGGTGTGATTACATTATATGTTTCAGGGTCAAATAGGAATTAATGAGAACTGAGCTAACCTCATCTAAGAAAATTAAATTGGGCTGTGACAATGTCCAGGTGTCAAGATTTTGGTCAGCCTCTGAGGAGGGTAGCCATAGTGAGACCTATGATCTTACTACTTTTGTAGAGACCTAAGATCTCTACAAAAAGTTTTTAAAAAAATTATTCAGGTGTGCTGGTGTGTGCCTGTAGTCCCAGTTACTTTGGAGGCTGAGGTGGAAAGATCACCTGAGCCTAGGAGGTTGAGGCTGTGATGAGCCGTGATCCTATCACTGTACTCCAACCTGGGTGACAGAAAAGACCCTGACTCAAACAACAGAGTGATCCTTTTGTAGTTCAAAAGCATGATGAGCGGATGTTCACATGCATGTGTGTGAGGTGTACTACCCTTAAACCTTGTTACGACTTCAACATATTACCCATCTAATAAGAAAAAGAAAAAACAGAATGATGGGAATGTCTTAAAACACAGAAAATAAAATAAATATCCATGAGTCTTTAGGAACATAAATAATTAAATACATAGAGGAGAGGGACAGCTCTTTAAGTTGAATTCCAATTAATAAATGAGGAAGGAGTGGAAAGATTTGATCTTGAAGAAACTGTCACAGCTAAGAGTAGCCTAAGGAGACATGACAACTAAATGGAATATAGTATCCTGATGGAATTCTGAAGTAGAAAAGGACATTAGGTAGAAATAAAGAAATTTGAATAAACTACAGACTTTAATAATGTGTCAATAATGACTCACTAATTGTAACAAATATGTCATATTAATATAAGATGTTAGCAACTAAGGAAACTAGTTGTGGAGCATGTGTGTATTTAAAAACCTTTTGAAAAATAATCTGAACATTTTTAAAAATCACCATTTGGCAAATATCACAGTCAAAATTGTTGCTGTCAGGTATCATCAACGGATGTTAAAATTAGTGGGCAAAATATTAATTCAGCTTAAAGTATATCACCATAAAATGCTAATTAATTGCAGAAGGAAAATAAGTAACTCTATAGTGGAGAAACTTGGCAGATACCACTTTCACCAAAGGATCAACTAAATCATTTCTCCAGTAATCAAAAATATTGACATCCTGTGCCTCTTTCTATGATGTAATGCCCCCATAGGCAGTGATTCTTGAGTTTTAATATTTATGTGAATCACCTAGGGGTCGTGTTAAAAATGAAGATTCTGACTGGGGAGGGCTGGGTTCTAAGACTCTGAATTTCTTATAAGATCCCTGGGGATCTGATGCCACTGTCAAATGGACCCCACTTTGTGAATCAGGGCCTATAAGAAAACCCTGCAACTTTTCAGCAAAGTAGTGGGGAGGCATGGCAGCGGGTATTTACATTTCTTTCATGACCTTCCTTCCAATTTTTCTTTACTTGGGATACTAAGGGATGTTTTTCTTTCTCCAATGCTTTTTTAGCCTCATAAGTATCCAAAACTGAAATAAGTAGAACTTCTAAGCAAAAAGCTTTCAGTGAGGGATTTGTGTGTGACTTAAGGTTTCCTTTCTTGGAGCGGATATGTAGCCCATCTGGTTTGGAAGAGGCAAGAGCTCTAAGCATACTTTACTTAGCAGCAATAATTGATAGTCTCAGATTGTTAATATCATCGGATGTCCTTGAGTAGAAATCACGGTGGCACCATGGTGTGGTTTGGATAGGGCGCATTAAACATGGCTTAGGGAATTATCCTGAAGCTCTGTCACAATTATTATGCAAGATCAAGTTTGCATGAAGACCAAGGCCAAAGAGATACTTTCCAGCAGTGTCAAGGAAGATATGGGAATTACTGCACATTTGTTTTGCAGTTGTGTGGATTCAGATGGAATCCTGGATTCTCATAGAATTCTGTACCCAGTGACTTTTCAGGCTTCTCAGTAGCCAGACAGGTTATTATTGGCCTGGCCCGTGTTCCTATTATTCCCATTTTAGAGAATGCAGCTGCCTAATGTTGTAGAACCAAAGGGACCTCTTCAGCAGATCAATTTGAAAGAACACTCGAGCCATTCTTTTTGGCCTTTGTTGCTGGACTGAAAAGATCTTTGATTGTCAGAAAACACAAATGGCCTTGCTGCCTGGTGTGATATGTGTTTCAGGGTCAAATAGGAATTAATGAAAGCTGAACTAACCTCATCTGAGAAAATTAAATTGGTCTGTGAGAATGTCCAGGTGTCAAGATTTTGGCCAGCCTCTGAAGAGGCTCCCTCTCAGCCAGCTGCTGGCACCAAGTCGAAAGCAATCAGAGATGGTTTATTTTATTTATTTATTTTTGTCCTAGGACATTTTTTCTGGCTCCCCATAACAGTCTCTACTTCTAATCCCTTTGCTTTCCCAATTTCTATCCTGTTCTGTCATGGTTGAATCAATAATGACTTGGAAAATCTGTTTTTCAATTCAGACCCATCTTCTGAATTCTCACCAACGTTTTCTCTCTGGTTGCCTCACCTGGATTTGTGTCTTGCATCACACAGGCAAGAAATTATTTACTTTTTCACATAATCTAGGACATTCTTTACCTGCACTTCATCGGGACTTCTTAAGGCAGATGACACCTTCCAAATTCTGGGGGGTAGTCATCTCTAGCCTAGAATTATATCCTAAGTCAAACTTCCAATCATGTGTGAAAGTAGAATAAAGTTTTTCTAAAGACATGCAAGTTTCTTAAGAATGTTACTTCCCGAAAAAGTAAATATTATTTTTGACAAAGGATTTCTTTAAACAAGTGCTAAAGATATAAGCACATGTTCCACAACAAGGAAGAAACCAAAATGTACAAATATCCGGGATTCTGGATACATGGAAACTAATAAGACTAAAAAGAATAATCAAGGTGATGGTAAGGGGAGATCCCAGATGGCAGCTGTGAAACAGACCTCAAGAGCAGCAGTCAAATTGGAACGCAAAGAGAGAGGACCTGGGAAGGGATTATTACATGAACCGTATTGGAGTTTGGAGGGAGGCAAGCAAGCTATGTGTGGGGGAAAGGAAAGCATGTTAAAAATGTCAATGTTCATTTTCCTCTTAAAAACATGGGAAAAGTTGGGAAAGATCACTGTACTCTGTTTATACATATAGAAGCAAACAATAGAGTTAAGGTGTTTGCCTCTGAGTAAGAGACCTGAGTGGAAAGGAAAAGAGATGGCTAGTTTTTGTTGAAAATCTTAGAAAACTATCTGACATTTTCAAGTGTGTGTGTGTGTGTGTGTGTGTGTGTATGTGTGCTGTTGATGGTTTTTTTTTTTTTTTTTTTTTGTTTTGAAGTCTCACACCGTCCCCCAGACTGGTGTGCAGTGGCCGCTTCCGGCCCCCGCACCCACAACCTGCTGG
>CAUYQG010076521.1:0-39204 GCA_963574415.1 Tarsius wallacei | reverse complement strand
TCGAGACCCGCCTGGGCAACTTGGCGAGACCTCATCTCTACAATAAATCAAAAACTAGCCGGGCGTGGTAGCGCGTGCCTGTAGTTCCAGCTACTTGGAAGGCTGAGGCGGAAGGATCGCCGGAGCCCAGCAGGTCGAGGCTGCGGGAGCGGCCACTGCACTCCAGTCTGGGCGACAGAGTGAGACTCCAACTCAAAAAAAAAAAAAAAAAAAGGCAATGACATTTTTGTTTTAAATGAGTTATTCCACCACATTTCTTTTTCTTGCTCTGCAAAAAGGAATAACATAAAAGATCTGAGCAACTTCTACTGGACTAAGGCAAACATTCAGTGAACTTTTCTGCCTTTCTCAAAAGTAGATGCACATCAAAATTCATCTGGGAATCTTGATAGAAATACAGATCACTGCACTCCACCCCAGAACTACAGAATCAGAGTGGGGTACAGGCATTGATATTTTCATGAGGTTCTCAAAGTGACCCTGAATATTGGTGAAGTCGAGAAATCTCTCTTCTACTTTGCCCTACATCTCTCCTAATTTTTTTTTTTTTTTTGAAAATGTAAAATTGTTGACTTACCTAGAATATCAGGTCAGCTTACATTCTGTAATATAAATTAGGAGAAGCCTCAGAATGAATTTTTGGGTGTACTCTCTCACTCATCTTCTTTCATGTTCTTTCCTTCATGATATCTCTTTATTTTTCTCTTCTTTAAATATTATACAGTGGGCCAGGCTCAGTGGCTCAGCCTGTAACCCAGCACTTTGGGAGGCCCAGATGAGCGGATTGCCTGAGCCCGTGGGTTCGAGACCCTCCTGGGCTACTTGGCGAGACCTCATCTCTACAATAAATCAAAAAAATTAGCCAGGCGTGGTAGCGCTCGCCTGTAGTTCCAACTACTTGGAAGGCTGAGGCAGAAGGATTGCCGGAGCCCAGCAGGTGGAGGCTGTGGTAGCTGGGAGCGTGCCACTGCACTCCAGTCTGGGTGACGGAGTGAGACTCTAACTCAAAAAATAAATAAATAAATAAATAAAATAATAAATATTATACAGTATATACTTCCTTAATAGCAATAATTCTATATTTTGCTTTACATGTGTGTCTATTTTCCAACCAAAGGAAAGCTGAGCTAGTCCTGCCTTCCTTTGCTGTTCAGTCATCTCTTCTACAATGAGCTCTATCTTAGTTTCAGCATTATTCCTAATTTTAAAAAAATCCGGGTGCGGTAGCAAATGCCTATAATCCCAGCACTTTGGGAGGCAGAGGTGAGAGGATTGCCTGAGCTCAGGGGTTCAAGACCAGCCTGAACAACATGGCGAGAGCTCATCTCTACAATAAATCAAAAAATTAGCTGGGCATGGTGCCACATGCCTGTAGTCCCAGCAACTTGGAAGACTGAGGCAGAAGGATTGCCTGAGCCCAACAGGTGGAGGCTATGGTGGCTGGGAGTGTGCCACTGCACTCCAGCCTGGGCGACAGAATGAGACTCCAACTCAAAAAAAAATTTTTTTTTAATTTAAAAACAAAAAATAAATCTCTATCCAAAAAAACCCCACAAACCTCCTTTTACTGGAAGATCCTGTAGAAGACATTTCACATACATTTTTTTCACAAAACCCTATGTGGATAGTATCATTAACATACCTTTACAGATGAAGAAATGAAAGCCAAAACATTGCCTCTCCATGCTTACAACTCAAAAGTCTGAAATACTAATGCAAATACATTGTCTCATTTTCACTCTCCTCTTTAGATGCTATTCTATGCTATCAGAAATATCATCTTGCTACTGACCAACTTCTAAAGTATTAAGGAAAATTAGACTGAAATTTAAAAATAATGACATCATATGCAATCTTCTTGATGAGTCGTGTTGTTTCTGGTTACTAGGGCAGAAAAATCAGTGGCAAACCACAGAACGATGAGCCAACAGCTTCTCAATAATCCAATAAGCTTAAGACAGTTCTCAAAATTTTGCTGGAAGTGAGAGACAGAACAACCTAAACCTTGGACAAAGAACTGATGCATGAACCCCACCTTTGGCTGATAAACTGAAGGTGTGTCAGTTGATCTATTTTGGGTTAATAAATCTGGTATTATTTCAATAACACTCAGTACATTTTAGCTCTTCTGTAGGAATCATCAACAATCTCAGGTTTCGTGCTTCCTTTTAGACTTCAAAGGAGATTTGTGACTAACAACAGACTCACCCAACCAATCATTTATGGAAGAAATACTGATTTGATTTTAGCATACTGCCTAATTCTGCCTTCTTCCTGACACAACAACTGGGAAGAATATCAAAGCAAAAATTACATTGCTAAGTCTGATAATAGCCAAAATAATGATTATACTAGCACCAGATACTCGAAACGCTGCCAACAGAAAGAAAACAGATATTGTTCATTTTGCTTACTTGAGTAAAATCGAAGAAAAATTCTAAATTCCTGCCAAGCACCAGGGCTTGTATCTGGTGATCATCCAGCTGTGATTTATTTTTTAATTGAGGTGAAATTCACATAACATAAAATTAGCAATTTTAAAGTGAATAATTCAGTGACATTAATTATACTCATGGTGGGCTACTGTGGCTCATGCCTGTAATCCCAGCAACTTAGGAGGCCAAGGCAAAAGGACTGCATGAGCCCAGAAGTTAGAGACCAGCCTGAGCTACATAGTGAGACTTGTCTCTACAAAAAAAAAAATTAATCAGACGTAGTGGCACACACCTGTAGTCCCAGGTACTTGGGCGGTGTGATTGTGCCACTGCACACCAGCCTGGGTGATAGTAAGACTATAACTCAAAAAAAAAAAAAATTATACTCACAATGTGGTACAACTACCACATCTAACGAGTTCCAAAATATTATCACCCCAGAAGGAAACCCTATACTCGTTGAACCCTATACTCGTTGAAGTCATTCTCTCATTCCCTTCTCCAGCCCCTGGTGGTGACCACCAATGTACTTTCTGTCCTATAGATTTTCCCACTCTCGATATTTCCTATAAATGGAATCATTCAATATATGACATTTGTGTCTGGCTCATTCACTTAGCATAATGTTTTTAAGGTTCATTCACATTATAGCATATAATGGTATTTCATTTCAAAACTCAACAGATAGCAGTATCTTAAATGTTAACTGTGATGTGGAATGTGAAACTATATTAATTTTTTCTTATTCAGTTAACTGAAATCCATTTATCTCTTTTGCACTTGGAATATCTCTTTCTACTATGCAAGATTGTAACATTATAAATGTTACCAGTATGGGCAACATAGTGAGAGTTCGTCTCTACAATAAATAAAAAAACTTAAAACTATTGCCTTGCTAAGCTATGATGTGGTCTTGTGCTCTGAGCTATAGCCAGGCCACGTTTCCTGGCTTTGGCTCCCTCCCCTACCTCGGGAAGGTGAATCTCCTGTTTCTCTCTCTCTCTCTCTCAAATTTACTTTCTAAATAAACTATATTTCCTAGTCTAAAAAAAAGGAAAGAAAAAAACAGCCGGGTGTGGTGGCACTTGCCTTTAATCCCAGCTACTCAGGAGGCTGAGACTAGAGGATCACTTGAGTCTAGGAGATTGAGGCTGCAATGAGCTGGGATTGTGCCACTGCACTCCAGCCTGGGCAACAGAGTGAGACCCTGTCTCAATAAACAAACAAGCAAACAAATAAATAAATGTTGGTTCCTTGAGTTATGTGTCTTCTCTGCCTGTTGATACATCTCATACAATAATGACAAAATCATTATTTGTTAATATCACCATTTATTTCATTAGAAACATATGGAAGCTAAGCTCTCAAACTCACAATGGTGACGGATATATGTTGCTATGGTCTGGGTGTGGTTTGTCCCCACCAAAACTCATCTTGAAATTTGATCCCCAATGTGTTAGGAGGTGGGGCCTAGTGGGATGTGTTTGGGATAAGGAACAGATACCTCATAAATGCCCTGGTGCTCTTTTCCAGGTAGTGAGTGAGTTCTGACTCTTGAGAAACTAGATTTGTTCTCTCAGACCTGATTAGCTCCTGTTAGAGTGGACTGTTATAAAACCAAGACACCACTCAGGTTTTTCCTTTTCACATGTGTCTTTGACCTTTTCCTCCAGGTTGTGACATAACATGAAAGCTTTTGTCAAAAGTCAGGGCCATGCCCTTGGACTTCTCAGCTCACAGAACCATCAGCTAAATAAACTTCCTTTCTTTATGGATTGCCCAGTTTCAGGTATTCTTTCATAGCGACGTAAAATGAACTGAGATATATGTTTTCCAGAAATTTAATATTTTACTTAAAAGGTTGAATCTTGCCATTTACAATAAATACTTGTAGTTGGTGTTCTTGCATTGACATGCTCACTTCACGTATTTTCAAGAAAATACTTGCCAATTACACAAATTTGAATAAGTATATTTTGTCAGCCACTTTTACAAGTAAAAACTGATGTCACATAAGGAGGTAGTTTCACTCGCAACTCAAACAGTTGCACAAATGCTTCTCCTCAAGACAACCTTCATACTTTAAAAAAAAATTTTTTTTAAGTGAGAAAGCAGAATTTATTGAGAGGACAGAGAAGCTTCCAAGGTGGGAAAGGACCCGAAGGGGTTGCCCTTTTTTTAATTTTTAATTTTAAAGATGCGGGGTACAATTCAGGGTTAGGTATACAAATGTTCATTATGCAGGTACCCTTGTTGACAAGGCGTGCCCCACCCTCATCCAGCAGCCTCCCACCCCCACCAATTCTTTTCTTGTAGCATTACGATAACCTTCAAGGCCTGCTAATGAGTGATAACATGTAACATTCAGATCTTTGTTTCTGTGATAGAACACTCAGTACTATAGACTCTAAGCCCACCTAAGTTGCTGTGAAGTTCATAATTTTGTCCCTCTTTATGGCTGCGTAATATTCCATCGTGTACATGTTCCACATTTTTTTTACCAGTCCTCTTTTGATGGACAGCACGGCTGGTTCCATGTTTTTACCATTGTGACAAACTTTATACTTCTTTGTGCAGCAGAAGCTCCTTATGTGTACTTCCATATCTGCCATATGGATTTTTAAAAGGTATATACTTGGGGCCAATGTTTAATAAAATTAACCATTTTTACTGTTCCTTCAAGGACATTTCTACATGAAACTGATATTTTCTTTTCTACTGTAAGGATGTGGCAATGAAAAATACAATGAGGCCATTTCAGGACCTTGGCCTTGCCAGCGATTTTACCTACCACCATCAGGGCAAATGACAACATCATGAGAAAGGCAGATAAAGCCTTGGTATCATGCAAACAGTTTTAATTTGCAGAACTCTCTGAAATCCCTGGGGAGGGGGGAGCTGCAGAGTGTCTCAGGAATCCCAAAAAGTCTGTGGATCATGATTTTAAAATCTATAGGCTGGCCAGATAAAAGTATATAGGAATAGCTCTTTAAGGACAGGACTAGAAATTTGGAATTCCCAAGCAAATCAGTTGAAAAAGTGCCCCATCAGTTAATTTACATATATTTAAATAGATCCACAGTTCTTCAATATTCCAAGAGTTGCTTGTGTTAAGAGCCGTAGGAGACAGAGAAAAGAAGCAATCTTAACTTCCTAAACGACCAAACTTTTCTGGGATCTTTTGAATGGTGCTAAACATTCTCTATTTATAACAAGTGCTTCTGTTATCATTCCATCCTATTCCTCTGGCTGAGAAAACACATGCTCTAAAACCTGGAATTCTCTTCATGATCCCATTATACCTACACTACACCAGTGGTCTCTTAGTTTCTCAATCCATCCCCACTTTCCCTTCCAGACCATTCCAGAGGTGATGAAGAGATTGGTATTCAGAATTATACCTCTGAACATTGTCACCCTCCCAAAACTTTATGCAACTCTCCAATGACTCCACAGGACCCAGTTTTTCCATAGGGTCCCCAGAGACATTTTTCCTTTATTTATTTATTTATTTATTTTGAGTCGGAGTCACTCTGCCACCCAGGCTAGAGTGCAGTGGCATGTTCATGGCCATCGCAGCCTCGACCTGCTGGGCTCAGATGATCCTTCCGCCTCAACCTTCCAAGTAGCTGGGACTACAGGCATGTGCCACCAAGCCCAGTTAACTTTCTGATTTATTGTGGAGTCAAGGTCTCACCAAGTTGCCCAGGCTGGTCTCAAACCTCTGGACTCTGGCAACCCTCTCGCCTCAGCCTCCCAAAGTGCTGATATTACGAGCTGGAGCCACCGCGCCTGGCCCCCAACACTTGCCATACTTTACTAAAGTTTGAGAAATGTTATTATACAAAGTCCGCAATCTTAATATTCAAGGACAGCGAGGAGGCACACCGAGAGGATACCAAGGAGGCATGCCACATGGACAAAGAGGAGGCAAACCACAGGCACATCAAGGAGGCACACTAGGAGACACCAAAGAGGCATGCAGCAGGGACACCAAGGAGGTATACCTTGAAGACATCAAGCTACCAAGTCATGAGGTGGCATGCCATGAGTACGTGGTTGGAGTCTGGACCTCAAGCAGAGTTCTTACTTATGATTCACTAATCCTCTTTACCTATGGTTCCCGAAACTAACTATTCATTAGAATCGCCTAGAAAACTTTTTCAAGCTGCAGATTCTGGACCCCACCCCTCTGAGATTCTGATTTAATTGGTCTGCAATGGAGCCCAGGAATCTGTGTAATTTTTAGAATTTTTCCTCTTTTATTCTAATGTTTAACTGAGTCTGGGAACACTAGACTGAATTACTCTAGTAAGACTGCTTTCCTTATCAGCCTTCCAGGTTTTACTCTCCTCCACCTCCACATCTCTCTCTCTTAAACCCTCTACCCACTTTCCACCTAATCAAATCTTACCCAACATAAAGACCCAGTTCATGTAACACCCAACCACAGCTTCTACAAGCATCATTCCTGATTACACCCACCTGAAAGCAATCTCTTACTCCTAGAACTTCAGAAACAATGTTTCTCTCTCCAATTGATTTGGCACATCATCCTGCACCACCTCTTATTGTTGCTTTGAATAATTTTTGACATGCAATTATGCTCTTATTATCTAGCTTTTTACATATTTCTGTTTTACAGGGAGGCATATTTTGTCTCACTATCTACAAGGAGACTCCTCCAGGGCAAGAATCTGCCTTATTCTCTTTGGAAGCCAAGTACCTAGCCACTGTCTTGCATGTTGCTGGCTTTAAAATAATCTGTTATTTTCAGGCTACATATCTAGAAATTCTAAAATTTACAAGAATTTTTTTTTTTTTTTTGGGGGGGTTTGGAGTTTCACTCCGTGACCCAGGCTAGAGTGCAGTGGCACGCTCATGGCCACTGCAGCCTCCACCTGCTGAGCTCAGGCAATCCTTCCACCTCAACCTTCCAAATAGCTGGAACTACAGGCACATGCTACCACACCCAGCTAATTTTTTTATTTATTGTAGAGACGAGGTCTTGCCAAGTTGCCTAGGCTGGTCATGATCCCCTGAAATCAGGCAATCCTCTCTCCTCGGCCTCCCAAAGTGCCAGGATTATAGGCTTGAGCCACCGTGCCCAGCCTGCAAGATAATATTTAACATTCACATAGTACTTTATGATGTATAACGAATTTTCATATCTGTTCTTCCACTTCTCTCTTTCACCCTAATAAATGCGTGCTAGGTATTACCTCCATCCTAAGCTAGGAAACTAAAGTTTAGAGAAGTCTAACAACCTGGCCAAGGTTAAACAAATATTAAATGTCAGAATAAGGAAAATATTCAGATTTATCTAACTCCGGGGACTATGTTTTAAGCTATTATGCTATATATTTCTTCTTACCTCTTGCATTTATTATTCATTTTTAATCCCCCAGTCTTTATTTTCAGTAAGCAAACACAAAAGAGACATCTTTATTCAGGGCACTGGGCTGAGGTATTTTTAAATGTTCTTATTTGATTCTAAACAACAAAAACAAATGATTCTGTCTGAGCTTGCTGGCTCAGCCTGTAATCCCAGCACTTTGGGAGGTTGAGGCGAGTGGATTGCCTGCGCCCGCGGGTTCAAAACCAGCCCAGGAAAATTGGTGAGCCCTCTCTCTACAATTAAAAAAAAAAAAAAAAAATTAGCCAGGCGTGGTAGCACACACCTGTAATTACAGCTACTTGGAAGGTTGAGGCAGAAGGATTGCAGGAGTCCAGCAGATCGACGATGGGGTAGCTGTGTGCATGCCACTGCACTCCAGCCTGGGCGATGAAGTGAGACTCCAACTCAAAAAAAAAAAAAAAAAGATTCTAAGGAGTCCAAGAAGTGAGACAAGACAAGAAGGACCCCATGAGGGCAGATGAAATCAGCCTTGCTAAGGAGAGGATGCATTAATTGGACCTTAAAAGATGGGTAGAAATAAACTAGGTAGCCACTGAAAATAAAAGGAAAAGAGCATCAACAATTTAGGGTATGATGAAAATTTTGGTCAGACTGCTTTAGGATGTTTATGCTGAAGAGCTCCATACTGTGAGATAAAGTCAGCTGGGTAGGGTAAGACCCTGGAGGAAGATGTTGGAATGCCAGGGTAGTTAATTTTGTTTTGATCCTTTAGGCAGTGGAGAATTACTAGGGTCATTTCCTCAGGTAAGTACTTCCTTGATTACATCCTTCAAATTTGGTTTATTTAGTCAATAATTGCCATGTTATTCATGGCTCAAAGTTTATTAATTTTCTCTGCTGAAATCTACAAAATTGAACTATTAGCAGAGTTAATGACAATACCTAGCAAGTCATCTGAACCTTTTTTTTTTTTTTTTGAGTCAGAGTCTCACTCTGTCGCCCAGACTGGAGTGCAGTGGCACGCTTCCAGCCACCGCAGCCTCGACCTGCTGGGCTCCGGTGATCCTTCCGCCTCAGCCTTCCAAGTAGCCGGAACTACAGGCGCGCACTGCCACGCCGGGATAATTTTTTGATTTATTGTAGAGACAAGGTCTCGCCAAGTTGCCCAGGCGGGTCTCGAACCCTCAGGCTTAGGCAATTCACTCACCTCGGCCTCTCAAATCTCTGGGATTACAGGCTGAGCCACCGAGCCCGGCCTGACCCATTTTTCTTATTATTTTTTTTTGAGTCGGGGTCTCACTCTGTCGTCCAGGCTGGTGTGCAGTGGCACACTCACAGACACCACAACCTCAAACTACTGGGCTCACGCAATCCTTTTGCCTTAGCCTTCCAAGTAGCTGAAACCATAGGCATACACCCCATGCCCAGCTGATTTTTTGATTTATTGTAGAGATGAGGTCTCGCCATGTTGCTCAGGCTGGTCTTGAATCCCTGAGCTCAGGCAATCCTCTCACCTCTGCCTCCCAAAGTGCTGGGATTACAGGCGTGAGCCACCACACCGGGCTCATCTGAACCATTTTTTTTAGAAGCTGTTGCCACAGCCATAACTTTGGAAGAACCTTCTTTCTTCTATCTTTTTCCTTATCACAAAGCAACCACTAGGATTCCCATTTGACTTTGGTTTTACAGTCAGATTATTTCTCCAAAAAGTTTCCTACTACCTGAGATAGAACGCTTTAAGCTTAAAAAGAGCAGAACCAAGCAGTTCCTAAATTTGGAGGCAGTTTAATGCAATCCAGTGGTGATACCAAGGAATTTCAGTTGCTGCAGGAAAGCTTGGATTGTAAAGATAAAACAAGTGACCTCAGGGTTTCAGAAGAATGTGTTGTCTAAACCTATCCCTGAAACCATGACATCAGAGCTTCCCAAAGGCCTTTGCCCTTTATAGGATTGCCACAGAAGCCCTAACTAAAAGCGGGTAGCTCAGGGAGATTTGCCAGAACTCAGAAGTAAGCACTGGGTTTCAGGTTCCAGGATCAAAACAAATTGTGAACACAGGGGATTGCTTAACCATGCCTTCACCTTATACATTGTTACTCATAGCACGAAGTAAAAAAATAATAATAACGAAGTAAAGTAAGTCTCAGAATCTCATCTTTCATTATAAATCATCTTTCAGAAAAACACACAAAGATTTGTATTTAAATTCAGTTAAAGTTGCTGGGCGCAGCGACTCACACCTATAATCCCAGCACTTTGGGAGGCTAAGGAGAGAGAATTGCCTGAGCCCAGGAGTTCGAGACCAGCCTGGGCAGCTTGATGAGACCTTGTCTCTAAAATAAATTTTAAAAATTGTCCAGGCATGGTGGCATATATGTGTAGCTCCAGCTACTTGGAAGGCTGAAGTAAAAGGATGATCTGAATCCAGCAGGTGGATGTTGCGGTGGCCATGAGCGTGCCACTGCACTCCAGCTTGGACGACAGAGTGAGACTCCAATTCAAGAATGAATGAATAAATGAATGAATGAATAAATAAATAAACAACATTAAAGAAAAAAATTATTTATATTAATTATTCATTTAACAAATGTCATGAGCTTACTATGTGTATGGATGCTAAGTACCACAGATGAACTGGTGAACAAGATACAATTTCTGCTTGCGTGGATCTCACATTCTAGGAGGAGAGATAACACATGTGAACATATATACCTCCATAAACGAGAGGTATTAGGTTGCGGGAAGTTCTTTGCAGAAAGTGATAAGGTGCTCTACTTCAAACTGATTGGCCAGAGAAATTCTTCCTGAGGAAGAGATATTTAAACAAATCTGATGAGCCGGGCTCGGTGGCTCAGCCTGTATTCCCGCGCTTTGGGAGGCTGAGGTGAGTGGATTGCCTGAGCCCGCGGGTTCGAGACCCACCTGGCCAACTTGGCAAGACCTCATCTCTACAATAAATCAAAAAATTAGCCAGGCATGGTAGCGCACGCCTGTAGTCCCAGCTACTTGGAAGGTTGAGGCGGAAGGATCGCCGGATCCCAGCAGGTCGAGGCTATGGTGGCCAGGAGCGTGCCACTGCACTCCAGTCTGGGCGACAGAGTAAGACTCCAACTCGAAATAAATAAATAAATAAATAAATAAATAAATAAATAAATAAAAAGAAAGAGTTGAGTCTAGTTGGTTGAAACCACTGAATTAGACATTTTCCCCCCGAGACTCAGAGAGGGCATTTTGTTAGCATCTTTCTGGTTCCCCTGAGAGTTGGCTATCCTTTGTGTGAGATTTTTGAGGCATCCTCCACTATTGTCTTGTCTTAGCTAGCAGGTTTCTTCAATCCAAGGAGGCTTGACTAGGACATCCAGTTTTGTCTTGACCTCTATGGGTTCTCCTTTTCCTTGATATAGAAAATGAAATCTCAAAGAGATTAAGCACAGTTCTGTTTTCTCTGGCACCTGCTGGCATCATTCAGATCCAAGAGGCAGGCACCATCTTCCTTTTCTATCTTCTTGCTCCTGATAGAACAATTAAAAGCCAAATAATATATCTCTCAGTTTATCTTAGCATATTCTACTCTTCATTGTCAGTTTTGGTACAACCTTTTAAACCCAGTGGGACACAACATCAATAAGGGTGCCTGATCTCAAACCAGGCAAAGGGGGGACAAAAGGGAGTCCCAAACTTTACCTGTATGATGACCACTTGTATACCTAATCCTGAATTGTGCCTCACATCTTTAAAATAAAAATAATAAATAAACAGAAAACAAAACCCCAAGGAATACTTCTTTTTGATTGCCTCTGGCATGTTCTACTCTTTATTATTTTTTTTTAAGAAAGAAAAGTTTGTTTAAAAGTAAATTAGAGAGATAAAGAGAAGGGAGAAAGAAGATTCACCTCCCCAAGGTGGGGGAGGGGGCCAAAGCCAGGAAGGGTGGTAACAGCCGTAGCTCAAAGACCACATGGCCATACCAGAGTCTAGCAAGGCAATGGCTTATTCTTTGCTCTTGTCTGTCCCTCTTCCCATTTATTCCAGGCTTGTATTCACCCTTAAACAGGCCTTGCTCTTTTGAGCCATATTAAGTCTGAGCTTGTCATATGCATTATGGGTATTACACAAAAATACCTTTTGACTTTTACATCAAAATCATTGAAAGTTGGAGTATCAGAAATTCATTTTTGGCAGTCATTCCCCCCAGAGTCTTTATAAATCTCTCTCTGTGGAAATGTATTTTGGCAAAGCCTGCCTTTTGCTAAAAATTAAAAAGGCTGCAGGTCTTACTTTAGGAAGTCAGTGCCCCGTGCCTGGGTGTCACAAACTGTAAATGGCACACACTCCTCCCTCGCTGTTTGTTGAGGGGGTGCCTTTCCAGGCCATATTGATCACCTCCTTTGCCCACCAATTGCATTCTGAATTGCCTTGTCTATTGCAAATATGACCCAGATCATCTGGCCATAGCACACTGGGCCCAGGGTGAATGGGTCCGAGCTGGGCCAATAATATTCTTTCTTCAGCAAACTTCAAACTGACACCAAGGGAGTCAACAAGATTTTATGTGATTTTTTTTTTTTTAATTGTAAATTCAAAAACTCTAGGACAGAGACATCTTTTCTTCAGAAAAAGAGGAATAAGTTATTTTGCAAGAAGCACACACACAAAACAGATAGAGGGCCCTGGTGCTTTTGAGTTCTTGGTTTTGATGCCTGATCAAGGCCCAGTGGACTTTTCCCTTCATGTTCTACCAGACACTTTACAAATCTCCCCCACCTTTTGTTCCTTCAAGCCAGATTTCTGACAGTCTGAATTAATCCAGAGTTTTTCCTTTTGGGCCATTTCATTGGTCAAGAGTCTTGTATCTGAAAATTTAGTTCAAACAAGTTTAACAGTAATTTAAGCAGGATTTCCTATCAAATTTGGCCTAATACTTGCAAAAGGAATAGGAATTGGGAAAACATTCTTTTTTTCCCCTTATATATATAAAAAAAACTGACCAAAGGACTCAAGGAAGAGGAATATACAAAAAGAAAATTATAATGATAGTTTATGGAGTTCTACCACACCAAATGGTGCATGAGCAGGAAATGCACATCATGGGTGAGCCGGTATCAAGTGGGGTCTCTCTCAAGTGGTTTGCTAATGACAGGATTTGTAAAGCTTGGTCTTACACAGACCCAAAATAGCCAGCACATAAGTTCCTCAGGCATTGGCATTTGGGCTCATAGCTTGTGCCAAGAAAAAGCCTGCTACAGTTTGGTTCTTGCAAAGTTTAAGAAAAGAAGCACATTCAAATTGTCCTGCTGCTAAGCAACCAGTCCTGGCCGCCATCTTTGTTTTTGCAAGATATCATGATAACAGGCATGCATGCCCCAGCGGGTATTTCTGGCTTATCCTGTGACTGTGAACCAGCTCTGCCCTGGGCAACCCAGAGGGCTCCTCCATTGTCCAGTGGCTGTGACCATACCAGCTCCAGAGAAGTCTGAACCCCAACCTAGAGGAAGGCCGGACCTTCCACATGTGACTTTTGTTAGATACTCTCCCTCAGCCCTAGAGTATTCTCAGAGTTCTCTTTATATCGTTATAGTTCGTCTTCTTTCTTAGGTTACTTTATTTTAACTTCAGTCTAAATGATGATGATGGCAATTATAATGATAAAATCCTTTGGACAAGCTAAATATTAAATTATAGAATTATCCTGAGATGCCTAGGTAGGCATCATGATATTTGCAGATTCAAAATATTGGGGCATTATGACCTCTGTGGATTCAAAGACCAAATCTGTCAGTGAAAGAGTGCCATCCTTGGATTTCAGAACAAACAGCCTTATATCCCTCGAGTGTCTGTATTAGATCCCCAAATGCCAAAATTTCCTCTGTATTTCACAAATTATATTTTAATTTTGGGGATGGAAACTTTAACAGCCCATTGATAATATTTCACAGTTTAATGAGGTATCATATTGATGTCTAGATTATTCTACAAATGTTTGGGCATAAAGTCAGATCTTATAGCCCCAAAGCTAGGTTTGTACCATGAATGATAGCCATTCCCCTGCTTCAACCACAGATCAAAAGCAAGAATCTATACTCCTTTATGAAAGGTGGTAGCCAAGAAAGGCAAAGCTTTGCCAGGCATTTAAATGGTCAAATGTCTTAAAATAGAGCAGGGAGAATGGAAAGAGGCTCTCGATTTCTGCTTCTAATAAAGTACTAAGCTTCTGGCCCTTTTCTCTCCCAGTTCCCCATGGGCATGGCCGTGACCAACTGAAACATTAATCTCCCAGGTATAATCTTATCACCCAGAGAACGAACGGAATTGGTAATCTCTAAAGAGATATCTGGAGCCAGAACTTCTGAGATTTTACACCTTTAAAACCCAAATTCATCAAAGACTCCAGAGAAAATTAACCTGTTTCTCTACTCAGGAGAAAAGACGAAATATTTCCATCTTTACTGACAAGGACTTCTGGCAATTTGGATGAATGATGCCAAGAGAAGAAAATGACGGATTATAAACTTCCTAAGAAAACGAATTTCAAAAGAAACCTCAAACATCACGAATCACCAGCTGCTTTGTTTTCTTATGCATGACCTTCATCTACCTTCCCCTTCATAAAGTAAATGGAAATGTGTCATTCTGATTAACGATGATTGCTTCCTTGTCACACATCAGCTAAAATGAGATGTTTTATCGTCACAGATTTAAGAGGACATGAGCATATATTTAAGAGGTACTTTTGAAAAAACCCTTTTGATTATCCGTATCACTTAAAAAATGCATGTTACCTTCTTCCTACCCCACCTCCTTTCCTGCAGATCTTTAAAGGTAGAGAAATTATATGGCATTCAGTGGTAGTTGATTACTGCCATGTTTGTGTAGCTCTATTGTTTACAACACTGATGTAATGATGTTGACCAGTATCAGGATTGTGATTAGCCAGAAAGTAATCCTAGCTGGCAGACTCTGAAGTGATTTTCCTATGGAAACAATACTTCAAGCTCCTCTTTTTTTTTTTGAGTTGGAGTCTCACTCTGTCACCCAGACTGGAGTGCCGTGGCTGCTCCCGGCCACCGCAGCCTTGACCTGCTGGGCTCCGGCAATCCTTCCACCTCAGCCTTCCAAGTAACTGGAACTACAGGCGTGTGCTACCACGCCCGGCAAATTTTTTGATTTGCTGTAGAGATGAGGTCTCGCCAAGTTGCCCAGGCGGGTCTCGAACCCGCGGGCTCAGGCAATCCACTCATCTCAGCCTCCCAAGGCGCAGATTTACAGGCTGAGCCACTGAGCCCGACAAGCTCCTCTTTTTAAGGAGAGTTTGTATGCAACTTGCGATTTCCCTTCTCAGAAGCATCTTATCTATGCAGAAAGAGAAAGAAAATGAAAACATTTTGGATGGATCATGATGACAGTCATCATGATTTTAGAACATAAATTTTTAGAGGGTGAGGAGAGAATGGAAACCTGTGTAATGGGAACAGAGGCTCCCCTGGGGCAAGGACCCTGCTGCTGGTTTACTGGTGTATTCTCACTCTCTAGCACAGTGCCTGTATTGAGTTCTTGAATATAGTTATGAAGGCCAAGCAATGAGCCTAAAACATGTTGCAACTTCAAAGGGATGGTAGCTAATGATGTGGGAGACGAAGAGGTCAAAAAGTAAGTGAGTGAATGAATGAATGAATGAATGAATGATTATATCCTCAGGGTCAATAAGCATTAAGCCAAAAGACAGAAGTAGTACAACCATGACTTACACAGTGAACTCCTCGGGGGCATGAGCCTCAGCACTCACCTAACTGCTCAGCATCCAGCACCAAAGTCAGCTTTCAGCGATGCTTATTGAATGAACAAACAGAAGGATAAATGGGTGAAGCTGCTTCAACCTAAACCTCTACCTCTAGGCGTGAACAACAGATGCTGTGCCTGTAATAAATCTTTGTTTTTTTCTTAAAAATCAATGTAAATTAAGGCAATTTCCTCAACAAAAAAAATTACCTGACAAGTATAAGTATGGTTTGGAACAGAAGCCCTGGAGGATAAAAATGTGCGACTATCCATGCTTGAGCGCTCCTGCCGCCACAGAAGAAGCAATTGTACTTTGTTCATTTTAAGCTAGTAAGATACTGTTGATGCCCACATAAATTCTGATATTTACCACCTACGCTAGTGGTGTAAAGTGTCTGGTATTGGTCTGGAACCTGAGCATACCATCATCAAATCAGATGCAGACATGTCATGATCCACTGGAGGATGAAAATAGACCTTGCCAATTAAATCACTGCAGGGAACCTTCTCGCTGGGTTTGGATGATGTCCATTGGAAGTCTTGCACATAGGGAAGTTCCACAGAGCACACAAGTCATCTGGACACAAAGAATTAGAAGCTGTCAAAGTTTGGGGCAACAAATATATCCACAGCATGGCTAGGGATGACTCAGAGATTCGAAGTCAAGACCAAAAAAAGGTTGGCAAGGTTAGGAGAAGAATGTGGTTTGGGGAAGAAAACAGGTTTGTTTGTGGGCATGTCAATGTTGTGGTGACAGATGGACATTCAGAAAGAAATGATGAGCAGTGAGTCAGAAATACATGTCTGTTCCCACAGGGAAATAGCTGCACAGATAGTTTGATGTTAATTGAATGTGATGGCAGGTGAAGCCAAGGCAAGGGAATGGAGAAAGAGAAAGTGGCTGAAGGCACAACCAGGGAGATGGAAAGAGAAGCCAAAGGACAGCAAAGGGACAGTTGGAAGGTAGGAGGGAGGTCAGGGTACCCTGATGGTTCAGAAGCAAAGAGTTTCTAGAAGGTAATCCTCAACAGTGATGCATTTGGCAGAATTTATGGAGGGTAAAGACTGAGGAAAGGTCATTAAGAGACGATCAACAACCTTCAAACAGTGGGTTTCAGTTGTGTTGAGTGATGGAAACTAGAATATAAGGGTTAAGGGTGAGTAGTTATTGAGGCAATGGGTTCGAAATATTCCTTCCATAGGGATTGATGGTTTTTAAAGAAAGAGTATGTATTTATATATCTTATAAGAGTCAACTTAAATATAATTTCCCTGATAAATTTCTGTTACTCCCCTAACCAGAAGTTTCTACTTTTCTGTATTCTTATAATACCTTGTCCATAAAGCACTTACTATATTTTACTTTGTACTATAAATGCCTTATTTCAGGTGTAGTATTCTTTCAATGGGTACCCAAAAGAGTCATTCAAAAGATATTTGTGGAACGAACTAATATAAATCTGTAATAAATCTTTGTTTTTTCTTAAAAATCGATGTAAATTACGACCATTTCCACAGCAGAAATGCTTACAAGTATGCCTATCCAATGCAGTTGGTTCTTAGATTACATGAAAACTATTGGAGACATGAATAAAAGGGTTAGATATATTAATTTTTAAAGAAGAAAGTTCATTAATTATAAAATATAACAGCTACATAAAACTGCATAAAATAAATGCTTCGTTTAACAAGCTATAATCAAGTCAACACATTATAACCATGACCCAGGTCAAGAAACAGAAATTTGCTGGATACCTTATAAGCCCTCTATAAGTCAACACATTATAGCCATGACCCAGGTCAAGAAATAGAAGTCTGCTGGATACCTTAAAAACCCTCTGTATGTTCATTCTAATCACAATCCTCTCCCCAGCTCCTCAAAAGTAACCTCTTCCTCACTGTGAGATTTTCTTAATGGTTTTATTACCTGATTATACATATCTAAACAGTTTCATTTTGCCTGTTATTTTTATATGTCTCTATGAATCTACAGGCCTCTCACCTCTGTCTCTCCATATTTTTTTCATATAATTTATTATTGAAAACAAGTTGTTTGCCCTATAGAGCTCCCGCTATCTGGTTTTGCTGATTGCATATCCAGATAGCTATTGGATTGATTATCAGATTTAATTTTTGGCAAGATAACTATATAGACGGTGTTGTTTCTTCTATTAGAACCATGTGATGGATGGCTGTGTCTTTCATTCTTCTTGTAGTTATTAGTGGAAATATTTCTATAAAGAGAAACACTCATCTACTATTTGGTTATCAGGGCCATAATTCATGTAGAAAAGCATAATAGGTGACTTTAGTCCCCATTAATTGCCAGTTTTAAAGTAATGGTTAGTTCTTTATTATTCTCCAAAGATAACAAATTGGTTTTTTTACCTCCATATGAATTCATATATTTACACATATTTGTTGAGGTAAAATCTACTAAAAATATTATCCTTATTGAACACATGCTGTCTGATCTTTGTCCAGTGAAAACATCTTCACTTGTTCCTGTGTTCTTTTGACATGACCCACAATGGTCTTCTAGTTTCCGTGCTAACTGGTATGACACAATGTCTCAGGCTCATCTCGTATATATTCTGCTAAGACCTAGAATTTTCTATTTTCCCAAGAATCTGTGTTTCCCTGAAATAATTTTTCAAGTATTTCTGGGCCCTAGGGATGTCATTGCTACTGGGTTTCTTATTGTTTCTAAGCCTTCTCAGTACACATGAGTATGAACTGATAAAAGATATTTAAGTTCAGTACCACAGGGTTTTTACTTAACCTCCTCTACCCAATATTTATGTCTACTTTCTTCCACACCTAGAATCCTGTTGTTGAGAACACAAGGGATTAGAGAATTAGAATATCACATAATTGCTCATGTGCTTTGTCTCACATTATGTATGAAACAGTCTCAGTTTAAAATAAGAATTTTTTTCTACCATAAATATAATATTTTTGAAGACTGTTTAAAATTCCTTTTGCATTTTATATTTATCTATGTATACTTTTGCATTTTTATAGTTGTACTGTATCTACAATGTGAGAGCATATAGACATTACATTCTTTTTCCCTTCTGACTCTCACTTGGTATTAGTTCCACAAGAAAATATATATTTAGCCCTTAGTATCAAACCATATGTCAATAGTTCTCTAGTTATTTTTAGTTTATTGGAATTTACTCTCCAGTAGATCCCTCAGGGAAAACTCATAAAAATTTATGGGAAAAATATTCTCCAAAGCATTGAGTTGCTGCCCAGTTTACCTGAGTCTTTGACTTAAATGTCAATTAAATTGGATATACAAATTTTAACTCATATTTATTTCCTTAAGTATCTTAGATATGCCATTTCTTTCTAGCATAAAGCACTACTGTAGGAAAGTCTTCTGAAAGCCTGATTTTGTTTCTCTTATAAGTGATTTGGTATTTTTGACTGAATGCTTAAATTTTTGTTTTCATGAAAGTCCGATAATTTACTAACTTTTCTCTCAGTGTTGATTTTCTGGGTTGATTTTCTCAGTTATGTAGTACCTACTTTCAATGTGTAATTTCAAAAAATAGCTTCAGAAAAAAAATTTATAGTATAATTTTTAGTATTTTTAAAAATTATCTTGTTTTGATTTTCTTTTTTGGAGCGTCTTATGTATGTTGGATCTTCTTTACTTGTCTTCTAAATTTGTCACTTTCTCTCAAGTCATTTTTAAAAACTTTCTCTTATGTTTTTTATCCTTTATGAGTAATATAACCTCCTTAGTGAGTCTTGCTAATTCTGATTTACGTGTTTTCTTTTACATTTCTCAGTTTATTTTTAGCTTGCTATAAATAGTAGGTTATAGTTTTTCTTTGAAGGAGGTTGGGCCTGTCTTTCCAGTATTCTTTCATTTTCTGAGAAGCAATTTTACTCTTTATTCTTTTTTTAAATAATAACTTTGTATTGGATTATACTTTTGTCTTAGTCCATTTTGGTGCTACTATAGCAGAATACCACAGACTTGGTAATTTATAATAAAGAAAAATGTATTGGCTCACAGTTCTGAAGACTGGGAAGCCCAACATCAAGGTGCCAGCATCTGGCAAGAGCCTTCTTGCTTCATCATATTAATAACATGGCAGAAAAGCAAGAAGAGAGGAAAAGGGGGCCAAACTTCTCTTTTTATCGCCATATAGTCCCTTTTAAATCTAATCACATCTTAAAGGTTCTGCCACTTAATACTGTTACAATGGCAGTTAAATCTCAACATTAATTTCAAAAGAGATAAAAACTCAGACCATGACAAACTTGATCTTTCCTTGTTGCTCATTTCTATGTTAAACTGGCTTTTTAAAACATTTAATAGGGGTACAGTTCAGGAGAATTTTACTAACTTTCCTAACTATAGACATTAGAGCACCTCCTCTTTTGTTTTTCTGTAGTTTTCAAGACATATGGCAGCCCGTTCTCTGGAATTTCTTACCTCTATGCTCTTCTTTCACTTTTGTCTGTATCTCCTCTTTTCCTTGTCTCTATAGTGCTTAGATTGGATTCTGCTTTCAGCAGTTTGTCCTCAGCGAGAGATTATTCTGGAAAGAATTTTCAAGAGTTCAAGGAACCCAGACTGTTCCAGCTCCTTTAGATTTTACCGTGTACCCTTTTCATTCACCTGCTAGTGGAGTTCACAAAACCTCTTCCAGCTTTGGCTACTTTCCAATGAGTACGTGTTAGAAATTTGGGAATTCTCAGGTATGTTAACTGCCTCTTTCTTTCCTCAGCTTCCCCCTGCTAAATTATTGCTGACATTATATAGGTCTTTGTTGCTATTAATGGTTTGTCTCTACAGATCATATTCTTATCAGCTTAATTTGTTGATGATGTCAATGTATATTGGTTTTGCCATCTTTTTGCTCTACTGGGGGGGAGATTCTTCTGTCACTCCCACAATATTCCAAGATATTTAAACATTTGTATTTTATTAATTTAGTAATAAAAATTGAAAAATTGAAATATGGTATATTTTAGTTGGGAAAAAAATATCATTGCAGACATTGTTGATGTAGAAGTTGGATGAGCATCTTCTTAATAAGAGGAATCTTAGCCTATCTGACCTCTCAGTTCATATCTAGTTCAGATTCTGTGGCATAAGCCTTGATGGAACCCGGATGTGGTAGACATAGATTGGAGCCCATCAGACCTGGGTTCGAGACCAGCTCTACCACTTACTATTTGCATGGCCTTGAATACGATCCTCTATAAGCTTCAGTATCCTTAACTGAAAAGTGAAGACAACAATCTTATTCTTTAGAAGGAAACTTTAGCCAAAATGAAGCAATCCAATTTTAGAAGGAAACTTTAGCCATAAAGAACCTATCCTTATGCAAGATAAGCCTCGGCACATCTTATCATGTTACCTGTGTTTTCTATCATTCTTCTCCATCCATAAGTTCTTAAGGATAGGGACTATATCTCATTCTACCTTGCATTCTTAGAGCTGAGCGCAGTGCCTTGGGTATGATGTTCTTGCAATGATGCTCAAAATGTAAAGCCATTCAACTATAACTTAAAATGAAGTATCAAAACTCTCTCTGATATGATACTACCAAGCTGTGGCCACAGAGTACCAGTAGAAATTAGCATACGAAGTTGTTAAGATAAGTGGAAATATTTAAGGAATGGTAGGACTAAGGCATAGAAGAGGTCCTTCCCATATCCCTTCCAAGTCTGTTCATCGGGGAGGAATTTGGTGATCAATGACATAATAATTTTGGCTAAATAAATCCTACAATACAATTCTCCTAGGGAATCGACTGGCGTAGCCTTAAAAAACTGAATAATAAGCAATGACAATCACATAGCTCTAATTCTTTCCACCTCATACTTATCTAATAAATTGGTGTCAAACACAGAAAATTATTAGAATAATTTCCTGAAGGGCTTTGTCACTCCAGATCCAAACTTTGTCAGTTTCATAGCTTCCAACACTAGAAATGACTGTTCTGATAAATGCGTAATGTACACATTACTCCAAGAACACTTAAGTTAGAAACACAAGATTGCTAAAAGCTTTAGAAAAGAAATGCAGGCACACCTGTCTTTCTACACACCTAAATGTTGCCTAGCCTAATGACATTTTTGATTTTCCCTTTGATTTACTGAGCCTTTCCAGCCTCGGCACATCTTATCATATTACCTGTGTTTTCTATCATTCTTCTCCATCCACAAGTTCTTAAGGATAGGGACTATATCTCATTCTACCTTGCATTCTTAGAGCTGAGCGTAGTGCCTTGGGTATGATGTTCTTGCAATGATGCTCAAGGACTAAATTAATAAGTCTCCTTTCCTCCCACCTCCACCTGCTCATTATCCAAATTTGCCTGTACCATAATCTCTACTCTCGGTAAATGGCTACCTCTATTCTTCCATTTGTTTTTCTTGCTCTTTCACATCCCACACGCAATCCATCAGTAAGTCTTGTTGGTAAAAATATGCCTTTAGCACCTCCTCCTGTTTCTCACCTTTATTGGGTTTAGACAATTCCGTTTTTTTTCCATGGGCTTCTGGGAAAGGATTGGGAAAGTAAATTAAGAATCATGTATTTTGCTACTTATGATTCAAGTCTCACATGCATTTATTGGAAGGCATGGAACAAGAAGGTTGAGATTGTTGATTAAGCTGAGTTTGGGGGTTACCTGAATACTTTTTAATTCATTGATTCAACAAATGTTTATGGACCACACTATGTTTCAGACACTGTTGTGGTGTCAGGTGAAGCAGTGTGCAAAACCAACACAACCCCTGCTGGCATGATCTTGCCTTGAGGTAGGTAAGAAAAACAGGAAACAGATAAGTAAATACACATACGTGATCACATCCGGTAATGGTATGCACTCCGAGGGAAAAAAACAAAACCAGAGTTAGGTGAGGGGGACAGAGAGGAGCTGCTTTCCAGAGAGGGGAGGCAAAGAATGACTCTCTAAAGGGATCACCAATTAAGTACAAATCTGAAGGGATGACACAAACCATGCAACTACTGGAGAAATAGTGTTCCAGGTAGAGGGAACAGTAAGTGCAAAGGCCCTCAGGTAGGAGTGTGGCCTGGCGCAAGGTCCTCAGACCATTTCTTCATTCACTTAACATTTGTAACTTTGATGATCTCAATCAATCTCATGATTCTAAGCATCAATTTAGAATGGATTTTCCAAATTAAAATCCAGTCTTGCATATCCACTTTCCTATTCTAATATTTCCCCTTGGATGTCTAAGATGCATCTCAACCTTGGCATTTCCAAATCAAGCTCCTGAACTCCATGTGAAGTCTGCTTGTACGACCATCTTCACTCAGTAGATGGCCGCATGCATCCCCCCACTCACTGTTCACGTTTCACAGCCCATGTACAATCAATCAGGGAATCTTATTGTCTAGGCTCCTGATACATTCCCTGCTACTTTACTAATCTGAGCCACCGCCAGCTCTCCTCAGAGTCCCCACACTATCCTTTCAACTCGTTCCCGTTTCTGACCTTTCTTGTTCCCACATAGACCCATCTCCATACAGTGTAGTCATAATTTTTGTTTTTGTTTTTTGATTTTTTTTTTTTTTTGAGACAGGGTCTCGCTCTGTCACCCAGGCTAGAGTGCAGTGGCGTGATCATTGCTAACTACAGCCTTGAACTCCTAGGCTCGTGTGGTCCTCCCATCTCAGCCTCCTGAGCAGCTGGGACTCCAGTTACATGCCACCTGATGTTTACATGCCACCTGTGAAATGGTTCAGTTACACGCCTGATCAATTTAAACTTTTTCTTTTCTTTCTTTCTTCTTCTTTTTTTAAAATACAGACGGAGTCTTACTGTGTTGCCCAGGCTGGTCTTGAACTCCTGGTCTCAAGCTATCCTTCCCGCCTTGGTCTCCCAAAGTGCTAGGATCATAGGCACTAGCCAGAGCACACAGCCTGTTCCTTCTAAAAGTAACTTAAATCACGTGACTCTTTGGCTTCCAAGCCTCCACTAGTTTCCTCAGAGTAAAAGCCAGAGTCCTTATCAGGGCCTACAAGTTACCTTTCTAACCAGCTCACCTCCACTTCTCCCTCTCACTTGCTCCATTTCAACAACACGAGCCTCTATACTGCTCCTTCAGTGCAGGAAGTACATTCCAGCCTCAGGGATACTCTCTGTCTTGGATACTCCTTCCTCTATGTCTCCACAAATCCATATTTCATCTCCTTCAGGTCTTTGCTCAAAAGAGGCCATCCTTAGGCCAGGCTCACGCCTGTCATCCCAGCACTTTGGGAGGCCGAGGCAAAAGGACTGCCTGAGCTCAGGGGTTTGAGACCAGTCTGGGAAACTTGGCGAGACCTCATGTCTACAATAAATCAAAAACTATGCCGGGCATGGTAGTGCACACCTGTGGTTCCAATTACTTGGAAGGCTGAGGTGGAAGGATCGCCTGAGGTCAGCAGGTTGAGGCTGCGGTGGCCGTGAGTGTGCCACTGCACTCCAGACTGGGCAACAGAGTGAGACTCGGACTCAAAAAAACAAAACAAAACAAAACAGAAAAAGACAAAAGAGGCCATCCTATGCAAAATGGCCATTCCTACCCACGTGGCACACTCCACCATACTTCATGGTTCAAGTTTCTTGTTTAGGGAGGAGGAGATGGGAGGAGAAGGGAATATTAGGAGGACCATAGAGGAGCCCCACATGGCCCTGCAATACCACTGAGCCAGCAACCAAGGAACATGACAAAATCAATACTGCATACCTGATGTTCCTAAAAGAAAAGAAGACACAGTGCTGGAAACAGAAATAATTTTCTATGTCTACTTAAGAAATGATCTGCTAAAATAGTCTTTAAATAAGTACAGAAAATTTACACATAGAAAATCTTCCCAAGTAGAGGTTGCTAAATACAGGTGCGTAGTATCCTGCTTTCTAAAATAAACATGTTCCTGAAAAGCAGAGTGTACATTTGATTTCTGAGCACCAGATGTCATTTTGAATTCATTATAGGAATTTATTACTTGAAGAAATCCTATAAGAATCCTATGGTAAAGTGAATCATCAGTATCTTCTTTAACTCCGTGTATAAAACTGGATTTTCATGTATTTGCATTGCATAAAATCAAGGCATATAGGCCTTAGAATTGGCTAGGAGGAGAGGAAGGTTTTCAGAAAGCTTTTAAGGACAAGATTCGCTGGGGTCGGTGGCTCAGCCTGTAATCCCGCGCTTTGGGAGGTCGAGGTGAGTGGATTGCCTGAGCCCGCGGGTTCCAGACTCGCCTGGGCAACTTGGCGAGACCTCATCTCTACAATAAATCAAAAAAATTAGCTGGGCATGGTGGCGCGAGCCTGAAGTTCCAGCTACTTGGAAGGCTGAGGCGGAAGGATGACTGGAGCCCAGCAGGTCGAGGCTGCGGTGGCCGGGAGCGTGCCACAGCACTCCAGTCTGGGCGACAGAGTGAGACTCCGACTCAAAAAAAGGACAAGATTCATAAAATTTCCTACTGAAAGGGACAGACAAATATGATGTGCTTTGTTTCTGGAGATGGGAAGTTTCCTCACTTGTGCTGGCGTGGGCGTCTGTCAACTGGATGTAAAGGCATTCTTCTGGATGGAGAACCCACCTGCTCCCATACCCCTGCTGGCAGCCAAGTTATTGCAAAATTGATCAAACAGGTCTCAGAGCTAGTGTCGCTTCCTATTCCATTCTAAGAAAATCATGATTTAGGTCTTAATTAAAAACAAAAGCCAAACAAAAATCTCATTTTGCCCTTTCTTCCTGGTTTGTAATCTGTGGTATATTGACCTACAGAAAAGGAGCTAGCTGTCTTTTTTTTTTTTTCTTAAAGCTGTCTTTTGTTTTTCTTGAAAATGAGACTTTAAAGAAAATTCGTGATCATTTAACATCATTTCCCTCAAATTCTAAGGCTGGGAAAAGCAGCGACTTGAAGCCAGGGAACAGATGGTCAGAGAGAGGTTCGTCAATCACAGCTCCCTTCCCCCTTCCCAAAGAGCCAGAGCCATCTTTAATTTCCAAATAATAGTAAATCTCAGTGGGGGGTGATGCCAACCATCTGCCTAACCCGCACCGGGCCCTGGTGCTGCTTGGGACTTAAAGGAAGAGGGATGGATGCTATTCTTGAACCATTTCACCAAAACATCAGTGGCAAACACCATCCCTACATCATCACCGGCAGGAATAGAAGCATGGACTGTTCAGAAGAGACATTCCATGCCCCGCACATAGAAGGAAAACCAGAAACCACAAACATAAATGCCCGTGAAGGCTAGGCTTGTGGTGAAGTGTCTGAGGAAATGTGGGGACCAGGCCAGGGATTAGGATGAATGAATGGGGTGAGGGACTGGGGAACTACGGAGCTTGCCTGCCTGTGCAAATGTACTCAGATTTAAACAATAAAAATAAAACAAATACAAAGCAAGTAAACAAACACAAATCTGCTGTACTAACAAAAACAAAGGAAAAAAGCTTGTGGGGTGGGTTTTGTCTTGGGTCACCATTTTGATTCTCTTAGAGTAAGAGCTGCAATAAGCGGTTGATAGGTAAAACAACTCTTCAGATAAAAAACAAACAAATACCCTGATTTGTAGTACTTGCCTATTTCCATGGTGTAAATACTCCCACTATGGCCACTTCTAAGCTATTAATAGTTTAACAACTGCCCAAATCCCTGAACAGCCAATCACCATCTCTACCAAGTCCATGCAAGCCAGCTCCAGAGGGCCACTTATCTGGAGGTCTCCCAGTTCTCTGCCACCATTTTATTGTCTAAGCTCATCTTCCTTGTCCTTGAAATAAAACTTACAAATAAAAAAAAAATAGGTTTGAATTTTGGACAAATATTTGAACATTCCAAAGAATTCTCTCAGAACTGGGTGCGTGAATGCCTTCAGTAAATGCACACTTGGAATAGAAAACCCACACAATGGGTGTTCTCAAAGTGTTATCTGGGGACCCCTGTGTATCCCTCCAAATTCTCCATCTATGAGGTCAAAACTATTTTTGTAATAATTCTACGATGTCATTTGTCTTTTCACTCTTATTCTCCCATGAGGGCACAGTGGAGTTTTCCAGGGGCGACATGACATGCAATAGTGTGACAGTGTAACAGATTAACCATAGAATAAGACTCTACTTGTCTTCCAGTAAGCTACACATTAAAGAGATTTGCAAGGCAACCTGGATGGATTTGGAGTCGATCATACTCAGTGATTTATCACAGAAACAAAGAACAGAGTTCCATATGTTCTCACCCATAAGAGGACCTTGAACAATTATAATGCTATAAGAAAACGACTGGCAGTAATGGGAAACTGTTGGGGGGGGATTGGCAGTTGAGGGAAACTGCTAGGGCAGGGAGGGGCATACCTCATTAGCAGGGGTACCTGCATGATCAATGTTTGTATACCTAACTCTGAATTGTATCCCACATCTTTACATTAAAATAAAAAATAGCAAAAGAAAAAAAGAAAAGTGTACGAAGAATAAACACAATGGAGAATGGATAGTCTCTATAACAAATGATGTTTGGAAAACTGGATATGTACATGAAAAATGATAATGAAATTGGGCCCTATCTTATACAACACATAAAAAGATACTCAACATGTATTAAAGGTTAAACCCCCCCCCCCAAAAAAAAAGAGAGAGAGAGAACTACAGGTCAATATCCCTAATGAACATAGATGCAAATTTCTCAACAAAGTTATAACAAATTGTATCCAAAAACACATCTCAAAAATCATCCACCATGACCAAGTAGGCTTCACCCCTGGGATACAGGGCTGGTTCAACATCCACAAGACCATGAATGTAATGAAATATATCAACAGATGTAAGAATAAGAACCACATGATTATATCATTAGATTCAGGTAAAATCCAGCATCCCTTCTTGATTAAAAAAAAACCTCGAACACTTAGATTTAGAAGGAACATACCTCAAAATAGTAAAGGCCATCTATGATAAACCCACAGACAGAAACTGGAAGCATTTTCCCTGAAAACTGGAACAAGACAAGACTGCACACTCTTACCCCTCCTGTCAATGATGGGTTGGAAGTCCTAGCTAGAGCTATTAGACAAGAGACGGAAATCAGGGGTATCCAAATAGGAAAAGAACAAGTTAAGTTATCCCTCTTTGCTGAGGATATGATACTATATCTCAAAAATCCAAGAGAATCTGTCAAAAACCACCTTGTACTGATAAAGGACTTTGGCAATGTCTTGGGCTACAAATAAAAGTGCAAAAGACAGTTGCATTCTTATCCACCAAAAGCAAACAGGCAGAGAACCAAATGGAAAACACAATCTCATTCACAATAGCCACCAAAAAAAGAGAAATACCTCAGCGTCTTCCTAACCACAGAAGTGAAAGAGCTCTATGATGAAAAGAACAAAACACTGCTCAAAGAAATGCAAGAAGACACAAACAAATGGAAAAATATCCTTTGCTCAGGAATAGGAAGAATCAACGCTGTTAAGATGTCCATCCTACCAAAGGCAATCTACAGATTCAATACAATACCCACTAAATTACCATCATCATTCTTCTTAGACCTGGAAATGACAATACAGAAATTTATATGGAAGCATAAAAGACCATGTATAGCCATAACAATAAAAACGAAGTGGGAGGTATCACACTTCCAGACTTTAAACTTTACTATACGGCTACAATAATCAAAACAGACCGGTAGTTGTGCAAGAACAGAAATATGAACCAATGCTATTGAATATAGATTCCAGAAGGAAAACCTCAATTTTACAACCAAGACATCTTTTACAAAGCCTCTACCAACAACCACTGTGGAGAGGAGAACGTTTTCAGTAAATGGTGCTGGGAAAACTGGCTGATCACATGCAGAAGATTGAAACAGGGCCCCTACCTCTCACCATATACAAAAGTCAACTCTAAATAGATCAAAAACCTAAACATAAAACCTCAAACTATAAGAACATTAGAAAATGCAGGAGACTTCCTTATGGAAATTGTAACTGGCACCCAATTCCTGATCAAATCTCCAAGTGCCCATGCCATAAGACATAAAATAGGCAAATGGGACCTCATCAAATTAAATAGCTTCTGCAAAGCAAAAGAAACCATCAAGAGATAGTCCACAGAATGGGAAAAAATATTTGCCAACTTATATCTGACAAAGGCCTAATATCCAAGATCTACAAGGAACTCAAATGTGCCAAAATGAGAAAAGCATACAGCCCCATTGAAGAGTGGGCAAAAGATATGAATAGCCATTTCTTAAAAGAAGATATATGAGCAGCCAATAGACACATGAAAAAGTGCTCAGCTTCACTAATCAGCAGAGAAATGCAAATCAAAACCACATTGAGATACCACCTAACTCCAGTTAGAATGGCCATCATTAATAAAACTAACACCAACAGACACTAGAGAGGATGCAGAAAAAAAGGAACACTTCTACACTGCTGGTGGGAATGCAAACTAGTGAAACTTCTTTGGAAAACAGTGTGGCAATTTCTAAAAGAACTAAACATTCACCGTCCATATGATCCAGCAATCATATACCCGGAGGAGCTCAAATCATTCTTCAAAAAAGACACCTGCACAAGCATGTTTATTGTAGCACTATTCACAATAGCAAAAACATGGAACCAACCATGCTGCCCATGGAAACTGGACTGAATTTTTAAAATGTGGTACATATACACAATGAAATATTACGCAAAAATAAAGGACAAACATATGGAATTCGCAGCAACTTGGATGATTTAGAGTATGTCATACTCAGTCGTCTAGCACAGAAACAAAGAGCAGAGTACCACATGTTCTCACTCATAAGCGGACCCTGAACATCTCCCATAATACTGTAAGAAACGGATTGACAGGATACTGCTGGGGCGGGGGTGGGGAGCACAACATAAATAAGGGTACCTCATCTCAAACCTGGCTGTACCATGACCACTTGTATACCTAATCCTGAATTGTACCCCATATCTTTAAAATAAAATAAAATAATTCTTTAAAAAGTGAAAGAGATCTTCAGGGTATATTCCCAGTAGGGGGATCGCGTATGGGAGGTTGGTGTTTAGAGCTTTTAGGAATCGCCACACTGCTTTCCACAGAGGTTGCACTAGCTTACACTCCCACCAACAGTGTAGAAGTGTTCCCTTTTCGCCACACCCTCTCCAGCAACTGTTATTTTTTGAGTTATTGATAATTGCATTTAGGCATTTTAAACTGAATAAGACCAAACAGTGCTATTGATTGCTGCCTGACTCCTCTCCTCACATTTTTTTTTTCTCTCTCCTAGTTCTTATGGTTTCAGGTTAAGGTACCACCATGTACCTAGTTGTTGAAGGCAAAACTCTAGGTTGTATATAGTAAGAACCAATCTTTTTCCCTCACCCATTACATGCAGTCTATCAGAAAGAACCACATGCAATACCTCTAAAATAAACCCTAAATTTGCCTCTGTGTCTCCATCTCTACTATGACCCACCTAGTATAAAACACTATCACCTCATACTCTAGCTTCTAAATGGCTTTCCCTACTTCTGCTCTTATTCCTCTATGATCCATTCTCCATGTTTTAGCCAGAGCTATCTGATTTCTATTTTAACAATTTTACAATAACATACATACTGTGAAATTTAGCAAAATGTACAACTTAATGAATTTCAGTATATTTAGAAAGCTGTATAACCATAATCTCACAATATAATCTTAGAACATTTCCATCACCCCAAAGTAACCTCTTGTCCATTTGCAGTCGTTCCTTACTCCAATATCTATCCCTAGGTAGTATCTATATTTTTGCCTATTCTGTACATTTCATATAAGCAGACTCACACAATACGTGGCATTTGGTGTTTAGCTTCATTTATTTACCACATTTTGATTATTTCTTAAACAGCAGGTGGATATCTGAATTGTTTTCACTTTTTGACTATTACAAATAATGCTGCTATGAACATTTGTATACACATCTTTGTGTGGGCAAGTGTTTTTATTTCCCTTGTGCAAATACCTAGGAATGGAATTGCTCTGTCATGGGGTAACTCTTTAACATTTGTGAAACTGAAACACTGTTTTCCAAATGGCTGCATCATTTTATATTTCCATTAACAATGGTTGAGGCTCCAATTTATACACACTCTTGGCAACACTTGTTATTGTCTGTCTTTTTTTTTACAATCATCCTAGTGGATACAAAGTGGTATCTCATTGAGTGAATTTATAGTTTCTTACTGTGGTAACATATTATATATATACAACATAAATTTATAATTTTCATCATGTCTAATAATACAACAGCAGCATTAATAATATGTACAATGTTGTGTGACCATCATCACTACTTCCAATATTTTATCGCCCCAAACAGAAACCCTGTATCTATTTAGTAATGGAGTCCCATGCCCAGTCTTCTTGTAGTTTTAAGTTGCATTTCCCCAATGGCATTGATGTTGAGCATCTTTTTATGTGCTAATTGGCCAAGTATGTTTTTCTTTAAAGAAGTGTCTAATCAAATCCTTTGCCAATTTTAAAATTGAGTTACTTGTCTTATTATTGAGTTGTAAAGGTTCTTTATATAACTCTGGACACTTATCCCACATCAGATTGTGATTTGCAAACATTGTCTCCCATTCTGTGGGTTGTCTTTTCACTTTCCTGATGGTCTTTTGAAGGGCGAATTTGATGAAGTCTAAATTATCACATTTTTATTACCTATGCTTTTAATTTTATATGTAAGAAATTTTTGCTTTATCCAAGATAATTATTTGCTTCTGTTTTATTCAAATAATTTTATAGTTTTAGCTCGTGTTTATGTCTATGATCCACTGTGAATTAAATTTTGTGAATAGTGTGAGGTAAGAGGTCCAAATTCATCTCGTGCATCTGGATATCCAGTTGTTTCAGCATAATGTGTTGAACAGACATCTATCCACATTGAATTATTTTTAAATCTTTGTCAAAAACCAACTGACTATAAATGTAAGGGTTTACTTTTCAATTCTCAATCCTATTTCATTTATCTATGCTATTGTTATGTTAATACCACACTACCATAATTATTGCAGTACTGTAGTAAGTTTTGAAGTCAGGAAACATATGTCCTCCAACTTTGTTCTTTTCAAGGTTGTTTTTAACTATTTTGGGTGTTTTGCATTTCCACGTAAATTTTAGTATCAGCTTGCCAATTTCTATAAATAGCTGGGATTCTGATATGGATTGTGTTGAATTTATAGATCAATTTGGGAAGTTCTCAGCAATCTTTTAAAAACATAAATCATATCAGGAAATGTTCCTCCATAAGTCCATTACTTACTTAATTTCAAATTTACTGAATAAATGAATTCAACAATGAGATCTAAATTCATCTGGGATGGTAAGGTAAGTCTTCCTTAAAAAGTGACTGTTGAACTGGTAATATAGATGCTGACAAATAAAAGGAGGAGAAATCTAAGTAAGATGAGTATTTCTGATGGAGAGGAAAGCATGTCTGAAGCCTCTGACTCTTCCTTGATTAGTCTTTCACGATTAGTTTTAACAATTTTGTGAAAGAACCAACTTTGGGTTCATTAATGTTTTTATTGTATTTTAGTTTCTATTTCATTAATTACTGCTCTTGTGTTGATTATTTTATTCAATTCACTTTATTTGACATTAATTTTGTTCTTTTACTAACATTTGGTATGAATACTAGTGTCACTCATTTTCAGCCTTTCTTTTTTAATGAAAGCATTTAAAACTATCAATTTCTTATTAAACATTACTTTATCTTCATGCCACAGAATTTTATTTATTTATTTATTTTTAAATTTTTTATTTTAAAAATGTGAGGTACAATTGAGGGTTAGGTATACAAATGGTCATTGTACAGGTAAAGTTTGGGCCTCACTTTGGTCTCCATGTCACCTGGTTTGAGATCAGGTACCTTTATTGATAAAGTGTGTCCCCTAGCTCCCTCCCTTGGTAGTTTCCCACTACTGCTAAACCCTTTCTTATAGTTTTATGATAACTGTTCAGGGTCTGCTTATGAGTGAGAATATATGGTACTCAGTTCTTTGTTTCTGTGATGGATCACTGAGTATTACAGACTCTAAATCCATCAAAGTTGCTGCAAAGTTCATAATTTTGTCCTTCTTTATGACTGCATAATATTCCATCACATATATGTGCCACATTTTGAAAATCCAGTCTACTTTCAATGGGCAACATGGCTGGTTCCATGTTTTTGCTATTGTGAATAGTGCTGCAATAAACATGCGTGCACAGGTATCTTTTTCATAGAATGATTTGAGTTCCTCCAGGTATATTCCCAGAAAGGGGACTGCTGGGTCACATGGGAGGTCAGTTTTTAGATGTTTTAGGAATTGCCACACTGTTTTCCACAGAGGTTGTACTGGTTTACACCCCCACCAACAGTGTAGAAGTGTTCCCTTTCCCCCAGATCCTTTCCAGCATCTGTTGTTTTTTGAGTTATTGATGATGGCCATTCTGACTGGAGTTAGGTGGTATCTCAGTGCCACAGAATTTTAATATGTTGCATTTTAGTTATCATTCAATGCAAAATATTCTTTAATTTCTATTAAGATGTTATCTCAGACCCAGGGAGTATTTAGGATAAATTCCCTCATTTTCAAATATATAAAAATTCCTGTATATACTCTTCCTATTTAGCTCTAGCTCAATTTTATGTGAATGCCCACCACCATCAATACTATTTAAAATTGTGCTGTACATATTAGCCAGTAAAACTAGACAAAGGAAAGAAATTGGAGGTACAACATTAGAGAAGAAAATGGGAACATATTTTCAGTTGACATGGTTGTATACCTGGAAAACTTCTAAGAATGAACCGGAAGACTATCCCAAATAATAAGAGAATTCAGTGCAGCAACAGTATATAAAATTAACAAATAGTATGTTAAATTAATACATATAAACAAATAATCTTTATGTATGCTAATCTTTATAAACATAAAAGAGAATACACAAAACCTATTTGAGGAAAATAATTTAAAATTCCTTAAAGACACAAAAGTAGAACAGATCATAAGACATAAAAATAGCTCTTTTATGAATAAGAATATTGTTTTATAACTTGTAAATAACATTATAGTAATACATATCATTTTATAATTATGAATATGAATCAAAATATTATATGAATATAAATGGAAAGATTCAAAATCATAATGGTAGCAGTTCCATTTAAGTTAATTTACAATTTTAATACACCAATAAATATATCAACCACCTATTTTCTCCAGGATGTGACAAACTGATTATAAAATCTAAATTTAGAAATATAATTATGTAATAATGCATACTAAAATTATGCAAGCAAGAAAATTAGAAGGAGCCAGCTTACCAGAGAGAAACTATATAAGGCCTCAATATTTACAACAATGTGGTAGTGATACATGAACAGATAGAACAATGGAAGCTAACAGAAAGCCTAGAAATGTATGTGAATTTAGCATGTAGTAATAGGAGCATCTCAAAATACTGGGGGTAAATAATTTATTAATGAGTAATGTTAGAATAACCTGACAGCCATCTAGAAAAAGATAAAGTTGAATCACATATTTAAATGTGTGGTGGATCAAGGAAAAAAATAAAAAATAATAAAATAAAAACAAGACAATAAGACACTTCAAAACAAGAAAAAGATCAAGGTTCACACAAGGAAAGTCATGTGTGAACAGTTTAAATGATGCCAATTTCTTTTTTAGTGCAATATCACAGAGTTCACAAGCTAAAGCAAGAACATAAATAAAAGTTTAACATAAATATAAGTTTGGTCAGGAAAGGGCTACAGAAGCCTTTTAATATGAAGTTACTTTCCATAGATTCCTAAAGATGTGACTCCTGACTACCAGTTCTGTGATCTTTCCCTAACTCCAAAATGCCTTCTTCTAAGAAACAGAAGCTGTACTACTCTACTAGTAAAAAATCTAATGCATACACAAATGATTTTATTGGTTGCTTTCTATACTTTTGCAAATTTTACAGAAAACACAAATTTCATGCTTGTGGACCATGAAGTTTCTGTTGCTATCATTCAATTTTGCTACTACAGCATTAGGGTAGCTGTCTTAGATTGTTTGAGCTGCTATCACAAAATTCTATAAACTGGTGGCTTATAAACAACAGACTTTTATGTCTCACAGTTCTGGATGTTAGGGCCAATTTGCAAGTTCATAGATGGCACTTTTTGGCAGTGTCTTCACATATTGGAAGGGGCAAGCAAGTTGTCCTCAGCCTCTTTTATAAGGGTACTAAATCCATTCATGAAGATTCCACCCTTATCACCCAATAACCTCCAAAGGTCCCACCTCTTAAAGCCATCACATTATGGATTATGTTTATGTATGAAGTAGAGGAGAAAAACATTTAGACTGTAGCAGCAGCCATAGATAGCATATTACATAAATGAATGTCAATGTGTGCCAATAAAACCTTTTTGAACACTGAAAAAAAAATTCTTAATCACTTGTAGCAAGAAGAGGTGGGACAAACCATTTCTCCAGATATTTGAATCTAAGCTAGTCCTAGACTAATTGGCCAATATGGCCAATATAATACAGTGGAGGTGACACTGTGAAAATTACAGGCTTAGTCTTTAAGAGGACTAATAGCTGCCACTTCCCTCTTCTTAAAACTTAGCTGCCACCATAAAAGAAAAACCAGCAACCACGTGACCAGGCCCAAACAGAGAAAAACTGAGGTCCTTTGCAATCAACCCTAGCTGCTCTATTAGCAATGGTCAGTCCATAACTATCAAGAATGGATGCCGGATTTTGTCAAAAGCCTTTTCTGCATCTAATGATATAATCATGTGGTTTTTGTTTTTAGATCCGTTGATGTATTGAATTATATTTAGGTTTTGCAGATGTTGAACCAGCCTGCATTCTGGGGATGAAGCCTACTGGGCCATGGTGGATAATCTTTGAGATGTTATTAAGAAGTGGGCAAAAGACATGAATAGATACTTCTCAAAAGGATACATATGAACAGCCAACAGACACAAGAGAAAATGCTCAGCCTCACTAATCATCAGAGAAATGCAAGTCAAAACCACATTGAGATACCACCTAACCCCAATAAGAATGGCTATCATTAATAAAGCAAAAAACAACAGATGCTGGTGAGGATGTGGAGAAAAGAGAATGTTTCTGCACCGTTGGTGGGAATGTAAACTAGTTCAACATCTATGGAAAACAGTTTGGCGATTTCTAAAAGAACTAGAAACTGACCTTACATATGACCCAGAAATCCCCTTTCTGGGAATATATCCAGAGGAACACACATCATTCTACCTAAAAGATACCTGTGCACACACGTTTCTTGCAGCACTATTCACAATAGCAAAAATATGGAACCAACCGTGCTGCCCATTGAAAGTGAACTGGATTAAAAAAAATGTGGTACATATACATGATGGATTATTATCCAGCCATAAAGAAGGACAAAATTTGAACTTTGCAGCAACTTAGATGAATTTAGAATCTATCATACTCAGTGATCTATCACAGAAACAAAGAACTGAGTACTACATGTTCTCACTCATAAGTGGACCCTGAATATCTAGCATAATACTACAAGAAAAGAATTGGCAGTAGTGGGACACTGCCAGGACAGGGAGAAGGGGACACTTAACATCAATAAGGGTGCCTGATCCTAATCCAGGTGAAGTGAGGTCCAATGGGAGGCCCAACATTCACTTGTATGTAAACCATGTATGTACCCAATCTTGACTTTTATCCCACATCTTTTAAAAAAAAATGGAAGAAAAAATTCTCCAGCATCAGTGGAGTTGCCCTAGCTGATGCCACATGGGAAAGAGATGAAATATTCCTTCTGAGCCCTACTCAAATTGTGAGAGAACAAATTATTTTTGTTGTTTTAAGTTACTAAGTTTTGGGTGGTCTGAAACAATTTAGTGACTTAAAGCAACAGTGCATTCTCTCTCAAAAGTCTGTGTGTTAATTGGGAAGTTCTGCCCAATTTGGTGTCTGCTGGGTTGGCTGGAATGGCAGCAATAACTGGATTATCAAATGAGAGCTCACCTGGGCTGGAAGGCTGGCACACCCAGATACCCTGTGTCACCTGGAAGCCCAACTGTGAGCTCAATTGAGGTTATTGTCCAACAATGTTGGTTCTCCTGATATAGGCCTCTCCACTGGGACTGCCTTTATACATGGTGACTAGCTTCCAATAAGGAGCATCTCATTAGTAAGCTCCCCAGAGGGAAGCAAAAGAACTGCTAGTATAATTAAGGGCTAAACCCAAACTGGCAAGGCATCATTACAACCAAAGCAGTCATAGCCCCCTTCTAGAGTCAATATAGGGATTACACAAGGGCATGACTATCTGGATACTGAGGTCACTAGGGGTGACCAAAGTAAAAGCAGATACAAAAATATAAAAATGAAGCCATAACATTTCTAACTGAAAACATGGGTGAATTTCTTTGAAACAGTGAAGCAGGCAGAGTATTCCTAACTATGATTCAAATTTCAGAAGCCATTTAAAAAGTTTCAGAGATTTGAAATTAAACATAACTAATATCTTCACGTTTACTATGGTCTAAATATTTATGTCCCCTGAAACCCATATGCTAAAATCTTCACCCCCAGGTGGATGGTATTGGGATACGAGGCCTTTGCGAGGTGTTTATTTCTTTAATTTATTTTTTAATGTTTATTTTTATTTTTATTTTTGTAAGAAACTTGGTCTTGCTCTGTAGCCTGGGCTGGAGTGCATAATCATAGCTTACTGTAACCTTACATTCCTGGGCTCAAACGATCTGGGAGTTATGCAGATCATAAGGGCATAGCCTCTTTAAGTTCCTTTATAAAAGGAAAGACAGACAGACAGTTCCTTCCACTATGTGAGGACACAGGTATAAGGTGCCATCTATGAACCAGCAAATAGCCCCTCACCAAACATCGAATCTGCCGCTGTCTTGACTTAGACTTCTCAATCTTCAGAACTATATGAAATAAATTTCTAAACAAATGTTCATTATGCAGATACCCTTGTTGATGAAGTCTGCCCACCCCACCCCCAGGCAGATTCCCACTACTGCCAATCCCGCTTCCCCATTCCCCCTCCCGGCAGTTTCCTGTTACTTTCTTATAGTATTGTGATAATTGTTTAAGGTCTGCTTATGAATGAGAACATGTGATACTCAGTTCTTTGTTTCTGTGAAAGATCACTCTGTATTATAGACTTTAGCTAACTCCATCCAGGTTGCTGTGAAGTTTATGATTTTGTTCTTTATGGCTGCGTAATATTCCATCATGTATATGTACCACATTTTTTAAATCCAGTCCTCTTTTGATGGGCAGCACGGTTGGTTCCATGTTCTTGCCACCGTGAATAATGCTGCGATAAACATACATGTGCAGGTATCTTTTTTATAGAGTGATTTGAGTTCTTCCGGGTATATTCCCAGTAGGGGATTGTGGGGTCATAAGGAAGGTTGATTTTTAGATCTTTTAGGAATCGCCACATGCTTTACAACAGAGGCTGTACTAGTTTACACTCCCATCAACAGTGTAGAAGTGTTCCCTTTTGGCCACATCCTCTCCAGCATCTGTTGTTTTTTGAGTTATTGATGATAGTCATCCTGACTGGAGTTAGATGGTATCTCATTGTGGTTTGTGGTTTTAATTTGCATTTCTTTGATGACTAGTGAGGCTGAGCACCCCTTCTTGATAAAAACCCTCGAACATCTAGGCAAAGATGGAACACACCTCAAAATAGTAAGAGCCATCTACAAGAAACCCAGCATCTGTTGGCTGCTCGTATATCTTCTTTTGAGAACAGTCTATTCATATCTTTTCCCCACTTTGTAATGGCACTGTTTGTTTTTTTCTTTTCGGCACGTTTGTGTTCCTTGTAGATCCTAGATGTTAGACCTTTGTCAGACACAGAGTTGGCAAATATTTTTTCCCAGTCTGTGGGCTGTCTCCCTACTCTCCTGGTGGCTTCTTTGGCTTTGCAGAAGCTTGTCAGTTTGGTGAGGTCCCACTTGTCTATCTTATCTCTTATGGCATGGGCATATGGGGTTTGATCAGGGATTTGTTGCAGTTCCAATTTCCATAAGGGTGTCTCCTGCATTTTCTAAGGTTCTTATAGTTTGAGGTTTTACATTTAGGTCTTTGATCCATTTAGAGTTGATTTTTGTGGATGGTGATAGGTAGGGATCTTGTTTGAATCTTCTGCATGTGGTCAGCCAGTTTTCCCAGCACCATTTCCTGAATAGGTTCTACTCTCCTCAATCATTGATGGTGGAGGTTTTGTCAAAGATGAGTTGGTTGAAAACTTGAGTTTTGCTTCTGGAATCTCTATCCTGTTCCATTGGTCTTTATGCCTGTTCTTGTACCAATACCAGGCGGTTTTGATTATTGTAGCTTTATAATAGAGTTTAAAGTCTGGGAATGTGATACCTCCTGCTCTGCTCTTTTTTGCTGAGGATTGTTTTGGCCATTCTTGGTCATTTATGTCTCCATATGAATTCCTGTATTGTGGTTTCCAGGTCTGAAAAGAATGCTGCTGGCAATTTAATGGATATTGCATTAAATCTGTAGATTGCCTTGTACACTTACATGGAAACAAACTTAAAAACCTAAAGGAAATGGATGA
>CAUYQG010076517.1:0-24212 GCA_963574415.1 Tarsius wallacei | reverse complement strand
AAGACTGACAATTACACAATCTCTGAACTCATTTTGGATTTGCCTCTGACTGCAATTGGCAAGCCATACTTTCAAAATTTCTTTCTGGGGATCAGCTGCCCAGCTGGGCGCTCCACTCGGGGCTCCAGAGCTCCAGATTTCAGAGCCCCAAAGCTCCCAAGGGCAGGCAGTGAGCGGCGGAGGTGGCCCTGCGCTGCTCCCAGTGTACTTCAGTCAGAGATGGAATCAGCGCCTCCGAGGGGTGGGTGCCCAGAGCCTCCTAGGGTGACCGGAGGCTCAGTCTGGGATCAATGCAGTCAGGGATGGAGCTGAGACCCGGACCTTCCCACCCACGAGGGAGCAGCCCGGGACACAATAGCCGGCCCTGCGTTGGACCGGGGGTCCCTGAGCCTCGGACCAATGCGTCCAGCTGTGGGCAATGGGGTAGGGGAAGGAGGGCAAGAGACTTTTTGGGGAACTCACATTCAGAGAATCTCACAGTTCCCCCTGTGTTGCCGCCATCTTGACCGCAATCCATTAGACATATAAATTGATATCATTGATACAGACTACGGCAAACATTGTGATGAGAAGACTACTCACAAGCGTCTTAGTAGTCTTATGTATCTTTGCTAGTTAAATGAAACAAAAACATTTTGCTGGTAATAACTAACGTGATAGCTCAGTTACTACAATGGAGATTTGTAATTAAAATAAGATTCATTCAATTTGAATAAAGAGGTTTATTGTTTTGTTTCTTTTTCTTTTTCTTTCTTTTTTTTTTTTTTTTGCAAAATAAGTGACCAAGGAATGACAAAACTTCTACTAGGGAGTTGAAAGTCAATTATCAAAATATATGGGATAGGGGAGTCACTCTGATATCACCTCCACATTTTAAAATAACAAAAGTTTTTTTATATGAATCCTAGCCTATAAAAACTCAAATCGAAGTAAGGGGGTTATGATTTAGAATAGAAATACTTGAACAAAAAGTTAATTTGTCCCCAGCTAAAATCTTTGAATCTGAAACAGACTGAGAGGACAAAACCGGTTCTTCCAATCCCTAATGGGAGATCTTAGGCTAGATGCAAGAATTTAGGCCAGATAAACTTACAAAACATGGGGCAAATATTATGCACAACTATTTAAGCTTCCTAGATACTGGTGTTCAATAGACACTATGATTTATCAATGGGTAGTAAAGGTGGTCTGAGATTGGAATTGGAGTTTTATGCAGATGTATAGGTAAATAAGTTTTAGGTTGGGTATTTTCAATTAGGGGTCGCGACTGGGTATATTAGTCTGTGGTCCCATTGCCTTATTTTCTAATTTTCTAATGACAATTAATATTATGTATAAGTGGAGAGTAATGCTCCAGACATTTTTAAGGGAGATAATTGACAATGTCTGCTCATCTCTCATTTCCAATTGACCAAGCTATTAGGAAACTTTGGAATTGTTCAAGTTATCCATACAAGTAACCATTAAAACTTCAAAACTCCAGTATTACTGCTCTGATTAAGGAAATAGCTGTAATAGTTGTTTTTACTTCCACCAACTCTCTGTTAACTGTCTTCTAAACAGTATGCTAACCTGAAGGTATCATTCAAGCATAGGCATCAGATATTTCTAAAACCAGAAATACTTATCATGTTTTATGTAATATGGAGAGTGTTCAAACAGGTAAGAGCAGCACAATAAAATTTACTTGTAAAGTAGAAATGCTGTATACAAGAACCTCTAATAGGAGAAGTTGGTGAAAGCAATTGCCACATACACAAACTACTTGCCTTACTGTCACAGAGGCCAAATATGGGTCAACCAAAAACCCATCTACTCCCATGACTACATGGTCTAAATCTTATGCTTCTCAGTATAAATAAAAAGCTGCTTATTCAATTGATAGAAATGCCTAAATTAAGAGACATGGATGGAAAGGGTCTATGTTGGAAACAATTTCAAACTGTGACTTTAACTGAGATAGGTTCCACATGAAAACCTCAGTAATTTTAAAAGAGACTTTCCTTTCAGGGTCACCATGTATGACCTCAGGATTGTACCTCTCTGTGAAAGACTTAACTTATCTCCTTTCCTAAAACATAGTGAATTATGCCTTAGGGATGATCATAAGAGAAACCAAATTGTTTCAGGAACCAACATCATTAGGTCATCTTTTGCTCAATGGATGACCTTGGAAACATCTCTCTAAGGGTTACTCTTGGTTAATTAATGGGATTTATGTAGCAATAACTGATTTTTTAAAAATTAAATATATATTCATTCTTTTTTACTTTTAATTTTATTTGAAATATGTGGTGTACAATTCAGGATTAGGTATACAAGAGGTCATTGTACAGGTAAAGTTTGGGCTTCCCATTGGTCCCCACTTTGCCTGGTTTGAATCATATACCCTTATTGATGGTCTGTCCTACCCCCTCCCCCACTCACCCTGGCCATATCCCGCTACTACCAATCCCTTTCATATAGTATTGTGGTAAATGTTCAGAGTCGACTTATGAGTGAGAATATGTGGTACTCTGTTCTTTGTTTCTGTGATAGATCACTGAGTATGATAAACTCTAAATCCATTCACATTGAAGCGAAGTCCATATGTTTGTCCTTCTTTATGACTGCATAATATTCCATTGTGTATATGTAACCCATTTTTTAAATCCAATCCAGTTTCAATGGGCAGCACAGTTGGTTCCATGTTTTTGTTATTGTGAATAGTGCTGCAATAAATATGTGTACAGGTATTCTTTTTGTAGAATGATTTGAGTTCCTCTGGGTATATTCCCGGTAGGGGAATTGCTAGGACATATGGAAAGACAATTTCTAGTTCTTTCAGAACTTGCCACTCTGTCCTCTAGAGAGGTTGCACTAGTTTGCATTCACACCAGCAGTGTAGAAGCGTTCTTTTTTCTCTGCATCCTTGCCAGCATCTGTTGTTATTTGTTTTATTAATGATGGCAATTCTAACTGGGATTAAGTGATATCTCAATATGGTTATGATTTGCATTTCTCTGATGATGAGTGAGGCTGAGCACTTTTTCATGTGTCTGTTGGCTCCCCATATATCTTTTTTTTTTTTTTTTTTGAGAAGTGTTTATTCATGTCTTTTGGCCACTTTTTAATGGGATTGTTTGTTATTTTCTTTTTGGCATGTTGGGGTTCCTTGTAGATACTAGATGTTTTGCTTTTGTCAGATACATAGTTGACAAATATTTTTAACAATTCTGTGGGCTGTCTCCCCATAAGAATAGGCATATGGACCAATGGAACAGGATAGAAATCCCGGAAGAAAGACCTCAATTTCTCAACCAACTCAACTTCAACAAACCCTCTGCCAACAACCACTGGAGAGAGGTGAACTTATCCAGTAAATGGTGCTGGGAAAACTGGCTGGCCACATGCAGAAGATTGGAACAGGGCCCCTAGCTATCACCATACATAAAAATCAACTCTAAATGGATCAAAGACCTAAACATGCAACCTCAAACTGTAAGAACCTTAGAAAGTGCAGGAGACACCCTTATGGAAATTGTAACTGGCAACCAATCTCTGATCAAAACCCCAAGTACCCATGCCATAAGAGATAAGTTAGATAAGTGGGACCTCATCAAACTGACCAGTTTCTGCACAGACAAAGAAACTAAATTATTACTGTGCATTTTGTTGAGAATAGTTCTTACAACAGATCTCATCCAATTAGACTATAAATACTGTATTGAACAAATTGAATAGATTTAGTTTCATCTCTGTCATAAAAATCACGGTGGACAGCAGAGTGGTATACACTTGAGAAATTTTCCAGAAGTCAAGATAGTATAGAAATAAAAAATGAATATTGCTAAGAAAATTTTCAATAGGTTTCTCACATGTTGATATGTTTTACAAGTAAGACATCGACTACTTTTCTGGACAATTTTTAAAGAATGTCTTTATAGGTGGCTGGGCACGGTGCCTCAAACTGTAATCCCAGGACTTTGGGAAGCTGAGGCAAAGAGGATTGACTGAGCCAAGGGATTTGAGATCAGCTTGGGAAACTTGATGAGACCTCGTCTCTGCAGTAAAATCAAAAAATTAACCGGGTGTCATATCAGCTACTTTGAAGGCTGAGGTGGAAGAATTGCCTGAGCCCAGTAGGTCAAGGTTGCGGTGACCTTGAGCAGCATGCCACTGTATTCCAGCCTGGATGACAGAGTGAAACTACAACTCACTCAAAAAAAAAAAAAAGAAAGAAAAAGAATGTCAATATAGAGAACTGCCTTGGAAGAGTGTCTCTTTAAAAAACCAATGAGACATTTGCTTGACCCTAGGAAGATAGAGATCACCTATCCTTCTGGAGCATAGGGCAGAAATGTTTCCATATTTAATAAAGTATTCCAATTTTCTACAATCCGAACTCCTTTTCTATGAAGCATGTGTCATCTGACTCTTTTTTCATTGGCGTATAGAAATTGAGGTTCAGGAAATGAATAAAAACATTTCTGATACTCAGGCTTTTGCTGAGAGAAGGATTTTTTTTTTTTTTGTCTCTAAGGATTTATATATCTTCTACCAGCATCCATGAATTTCTGGTAGTCATGTTTGTTGTAAATATAATACAATTTCATACTCTTCTCAGATCTGTACATCTAAAAATTCAGAGAATTATGAATGAATCATTCAGAGAAAAGAAGGAAGTAGCACATCCTCCATTGTTTCAGATGGCAAGTATGTAATACAAAATCATTAAATTGATGTTTTATAGATTATAAATAAATACATTAATTAGATAATTATCCTAACAGAACATTGTACCATCAACAATGCTAGAAGCCTGTTCAAGTCATTACTCAGAAAGAACCATTGATATTCTAAATAATATGAAACAAGTATCTTTAAAAGGCAGGATTGCCAGAGGTACAGATGTCAGAGATCATTTATGGGAATGCTGCAGTAAGTTTCAGGGCAAGACAGCTCCAGAAAATTCAGTCTCTATATTTATTTTCTAATGACAGGGATAACATTTTAAAAAGGAATTTGACTTCTTAGAGCAACTGACTGGAATTGAGTACAGAGTGATAATCAATATCTTACCTAGAAGTCAGTATTTATGAAAGCCTGTACAAGATATCTGAAATATGTTTGCATTGATAAACCAGGAAAATCTAAAATTACTGGTCAATGTTCTCTAGTCTCCTATTACTGAAAATATGTGGTTGCATGGTCAAAGGTCATTTTTGTTGCAAAGAATCAAAGAATGATACTGTAACTTTAATTAATGTATGACATGTAAAGCATAACTTTAATGTTTTTTCTACATGCATGTATTATAACAAGTTAAAAATACACTGTTAAAATTAAATGAAATTCAGACTTATGTAGACAATAACCCATAGGACAAAATAATATTTCTGGAATCCTATTTGTAGCTTCTAGTTAGTATTATACCTCTGGAGAATTATTGGCTAGGAAAATAAATAAAGTTGACTTTCAAAATTCTTTAAGGGCCAGGAAACAGGGAAAACAAACTACCTTTACTCAACAGCGGCATGAAAGATACCACTCCAGGATTATGTGCAAAGTTTGACTTCTCCTACCTGAAGTTCATGATTTATTGTTTCTTTGTTTGTAAATGAAGAGAATGGGATTTAAGAGAATTCCTATTGAAATCACTTAGCAGATTTATACAGTTTTCAAAATCTATTTTCCTTTCTGCATTTTGTGTGATGGGAAAGTAAGTCATTTTCCTAGGTACTAAAGTACAAAAGTATAAACTTTATAAACCAAAAAAGTTAGAGCAAAAGACTATTTGACCAAAAACAGAGACTTTTCTTCCAATTGCCAACATCTACCAACATCCAAGATACTTTTTCGATTTATGAGGCTCTTGAATCTTGATTTATATTTGTATTCTGTATTCCTTCTCCTCTATAATATCAATATTCATGGATAAGTTGTGTAAAATTCTGGTCTCTAAGTTTGTGTAGTTCATCAGCAAAATCATTGTTTATTTTCTGCCCCAAATCCCATGGCCATATTTTTAAGCCTGTTATCATACAGCACCATTTCTGAAATGCCTAATTCAAGTATTCCATGATTTGAAACACCATCCTATATTTTTTGCTCATTTAAGTTGTTACACTTTCTCAGTCTCTTACTTTCAATTTTAAAATAGTAGAATCTTTAAAAGCAAATTTTCATAAATTTGGTGCTAAAACTCACTCTGCTAAAACCTTGTCTGATTGTCTTTATCCATTTCACTTTATAATCATACTTTCTCCCATTTGATGTGACTATGCATCTGTTTAGAGACGGAAAAAGAATTATCCTTGATTATCTGACTCTTCTCTAGTCCCTATTGGAGATTTTATGTATAAAACACCATATTAATTTATTAAGTCTAAAATATCCTGAATTATGAGACACATTTTGTTCCAAGAATTTCATGAGAGAAATTATATACCAGGAATACAATACAATTTACAGGAACTCACCAAGATTTAAAATCCTGTGTTCATCTGTTTTTTGTTTTACTATTATCATACAACATCTTTCTTCTATGCCTCCTGTTTAGAATAAGTCAATTGTTCCAATAAAAATGTTGCAATCACAGCAAGTTTTTCTTTATTAACAAATTAAAACAAAGAACTCGTTTATGCTTTTCCTGAGTACATCTTTGCAGGAGAAATGACATGACCACTAGTTCACTTTATTTATTTTAATTATTATTTTTTTTAATTCAGTAGTTTTAGGAGATATGGATAGTTTCTGGTTACATTGTTGCATTGTATAGTGGCAGACAAATAAGTCTGGATTTTAAGTGTACCCACAACCCTCACCTGTGCACCTTGTACCTAATAGATGGTTTTTCTTTCCTCCACCCATTCCCTCCCTCCACCTTCTGAGTCTTCAATTTCCATTATGCCATTCTCTGTCCCTTGTCAAAACCTTAGCATAGCCCCTACTTATAAGTGAGAACATGGTGTTCAGTTTTCTGTTCTTGAGTTAGTTCACTTTGGATATTCTCCAATTCCATACAAGTCACTGCAAAAGACATTATTTCATTATTTATGATGGTTGAATACTATTCCACAATGTGTATATACCACAATTTTATTACCCTCTAATCATGAGCATTTGGGTTGATTTCAAATCTTTGCAACTGTGAATTGTGCTGCGATTAATATGCAATGCAGGTGTCTTTTGTATATAATGGCTTCCATTCCTTTGAGTAGATGCCTAGTGGTGGGATTGCTACATCAAATGGTAGATCTACTTTTAGTCTTCTGAGAAATCTCCATGTCAATTTCCATAGAGATTGCACTAATTTACACTCCCACCAACAAAACAAAAGCATTTACTTTTCATTGTATCTGTGCCAGCATCTATTGCTTTTTGGTTTTTAAATTATGGCCGTTCTGACTGGTGTAAGGTGGTATCTTATTGTGGTATTAATTTGCATTTCCCTGATGATGAGTGCTTTAAATTCATTAGAAAGAACACTACAGTCACTCAACTGGCTCCCTAGAAGTGGTAAATTTCCTAAGTCAACTACTTCCTAATTCTTTGTTCTTTTTGAACTCACACAGCTTCTACCCAGTTACTCTTCCTTGATAATCAGATAAACACACTTTCATACATTATCCAGGATTTTTAAGGACTCAGAAAATGCCACACATTTCCTCCCCAACCTATCTTTATCTTCAGTTCCTCGTTCTCATTCAGACTTAATTTCTTCATAACGAGTATCAACCTGAAATTATCTTGCTTACTTGTTTACTTGATTATTTTGTCTTCCTGACAGCTGGATTAGAAACTACATGAAAAAAAAATAATAGTTTCTGCTTATTCCCTTTGGTATTCCCAGGTCTAGAATAGTGCCCATCACATTGCAGGTTCTTAATTTAATAAGTTAATCATAAAAACCTATTTTATTATAATCTACATAAAGTCCTAGTTGTAGGTGAATGAATCTAATTTAAAATTAGGAGAAAATATTTTTTTCTCTGTGCCAACAATCTTAAAACTGTGCCTTCAGTTTGATTCTCATTAAACAAAAAATTGGCACTTGATAAAAAGAAATTATATTTACTTTCCTTGGAAGCATTTCCATTTGAATTATATTGAATTACCTGAAGCAGCATAACATTTTCAAGATACAAAAATTAAAAGAAATTTGAACACATTTTTCATGCTAGATTAAAATCCTCCTCTTTATGTGTTTAACACTTTATTAACCCACCAGGTGTAAAATTTGGTTTTCTCTATCTAATCTGACACTTAATTGCTGTTTATGGGAGAAAGTTGATGAACCAATTTTTCTTTGCTCAGAAATCACTTGTTTTAGGTTAGACACCTGAAGTGTGAAAACCGTCTCTAAGAACTTAAAGCACAATACGTTTTGCAAGGATCCTCCCAGACATGGATCTTTGTGATTACATTCCTCAAAGGAGAAGAAACGGGAGAAGGAAAAAATAGAAGAAAAAGGAAGCAGGATGAACAGAAGGAAAGACGAAGTAGGTGACAGAAAAGCTAAAGGCATACAATATCTGCTTTAGCTTATGTTCTGTAAAACTACAATCATGAAGCTTTATCTTGCAGACTCTTTATATGCTATTCCTGGAATATATAAGCCTTAAAACACATCTTGAAATCCTTCTCTTGACGCTGAATTGAGGTCCAGCACAATTTCACTTTGCATAGAACTGCCACCCGGGGCTCCAGATGCTTCTTTGAGTGCCTTTCCCTCAGCCAGTGTCTCACATTTCCTGCTTATTCTCTTTCTCCCAATACTTAGTTAAACCTAATATTCAAAGTATGTTGTTTTTTTTTCTGTCCTCTAACAAAACCGTGTTTTTCTCAGTAACGTTAAGCCTTATACGAAGATAAAGTTTTAGATTAAAATTGTTCTAATTACTTTTCCCAAGCCAAGGGAAATGAAAGGAGAAAATGGAAGATTCAAAAGTTGCTCCCCCCATACACTTATCCAGTTCCTTGACCAAAAAAATGGCAATGTTGGGAATTTATATTTCTGCATAAGTAGCTACCATGTAATCAGGGGTCATGAAGAAAGTAATTATATGTTTATTTCTTGCAACAAGTAAGAAATAGAAGATGCTGTACAACAGCACTGTGGATTCTCCCTTATCAAATTGGAAGCAATTATAACACTTAAAATAGCGATTCCTTACCTGGAAACACCCACGCTTTTCTCAGAGCACAATTATTGGGTCTGCTTGGGTCTTTACCGTATTTCATCACACTGGAGTACTAATGTGTGGGGCACTCACCTCCTGTCGTCACTGTAATGTGTGCTTTGAGATCAGTGAACCTTTTTGCCCCAAAGATGGTCACAATTTGGTACTCAACAATGGTGCTTTTGGTTAAGTAATCAAAACTTTTTATTTTATTTTATTTTATTTTTATTATTATTATTCTGAGTTGGAATCTCACTCTGTCGCCCCAACTGGAGTGCAGTGGCACGCTCCTGGCCACCTCAGCCTTCACCTGCTGGACTCCGGTGATCCTTCCACCTCAGTCTTCCAAGTAGCCAGAACTACAGGCGCACGCTACCAAGCCCGGTTAATTTTTGATTTATTGTAGAGATGATGTCTCACCAATTTGCCTGCGTGGGTTTCGAACCCGTGGGCTCAGGCAGTATACTCGCCTTGGCCTCCCAAAGCGCTGGGATTACAGGCTGAGCCACCGAACCAGGCCGAGTAATCAAAACTTTTAACAATTAGCTAATTCTTCTCCCAAATAATATTGTAGAAAGTAAACTGCTTGCCACAAAATATCTTAGAGATGTATTGGATTCCTAAGATTACTGGTAGTGAATGAATTAACTCTCAGAGAGTTATAGTCAAAATTGGGTTTCAAGTTTTCAGATTATTTCCTGGTTTAACGAATGGTGCTTGGAGGTAAAGTTTTGAGATAAATTTATCAAAAGGAAATATATAGTGAAGAAATAAAGTTATGTAAAGAAAACTATTATTGACTACCAAAATAGTAGTCGATAATAGTTCAACATTGCCAAAACTGCTTAAAATTGTAAAGATTTGATTATCAAAAATATACAGCGGTACTAATATTTAAAGGTGTATTCAAAAAGTAGCTGAATCCCAAGTGTCATCTCATCTACAAACAAGGAAACAAACATCTCTCCTCTAACAGAAGATGTCAATTGACCTCTAAATGTTCAAGTCAAATATTTCATAAATGCAGAGTGAATAACCTGGGCTTCATAATAGAAGGTCCAGATAGAATCCTGTTTTTATTCCCTTCAATACATTTTTAAAAAACACGTACACACATTTTTAGTCCTAACTTTTTAACATTTTAAATTCAAAGTGGCTGATAATTTTAAAAAGCTTCTATAACAGAACAATCACTTGCCCAACTTCTAAAATTTCCAGCATCAAAACATAAGTAAATGCTAAATCTGCCTTGTTGGGCACATCATAGTTTCTTCTCTATCTTCATCAAACCTATGTCTTTCATTTACATTCTTATTACTAAATATGCTGCTTTGCCATTGACAAATTTGAAATAGAAATTTTATAATATTCATTGCACGCCATATATTCAATCTCACTTTGTTCATAAAATAACTTTCTATGAGACATTAAATAAGCCACTACAAAAAGCACAGTTTTTTAAGAAAAGTAACTACAGTAAAAAATACTGTTAATTTGAAAGTATTTTAAAATTAGATTTTAATAAGAAGTATATAAACATATGATGTGCAATTATTTTTATGCAAATTTAAAACATTATAGGCACAGTATTCAATGAGATTGGATATAAAATTAGTTAATTATCTTTTTTGTCCCTCCAGAATGATATTAAAATAAGAGAATTTTCTGAAAAACATGATGATTGAATACTTTATTAATTCTTTGTAATATTTGTATATTCAATTCAGAAAGAAAAACATCCTACAAATAAGATTGAAAATGCATGGTCTTTGACAAAGAAAGTTCTGTAAATGTATCTGCAAACAAATACGGACACAAAAGCTGAAATATGTCCACTAGTGATTACTAGAAGATTAGAATAGTGGATAATAAAATGATGTTATTAAAGGACAGGAAAAAAAAATTGATATAGTGTTCTGAAGCCATTGAGTCTTTAAAAAGAGGCTGGAAAAATGTATTCACCTCAAATTTTAGTGATATATATATGTATATGATTGTAATAATAGCCACTTAAAAGATAAAAAGAGTATACAACTTCAAAATGGTAAGGGAAGCATATAAAAAGAATAATATCTATATGACTAAAGGCAAAAAGATAAAATAGCATAGAAATATAAAATAATATAGGAGAAATGAAGCCTGAGATATAATATTTCTCTATTAATAAAATTGCAAAATTACTTCAAATTGAATGATAATGTAAATGCTACTTATAATGATTACAACTGCTGACCAAATGGTACTTGGAAGAATATTTATAATAGTTAAAGCATTCTATAAGAAAAAAAATTGTATTGCATTTAAGTAATTACATTGAACAGTAAGTAGGCCACGCTGCTACTAAAATAAAAATTGATTTTTAAAGTAATATAAAAAATAGATAAGACAAAAGATTGAAGCAAGGAAATGATAAATATATCATGAAAAATTGCTAAAATACAAAAGAAATATTTAATAGAAATGAACACCAAAGTCAAAAGATTGTTCTTAGAGTAAAAAAGAGCAACCAGCACTTGTGAGCAACAATTTTATTTGTCAATGTCTGATTCCTTTTGTGCTAATATTCCTTTGAACATGTAATATGACAAAACATTTTTTATGTTCTCTCATGTATTCATGATGAATAATTTATAATTATGTAATCTACCACTTCATTTATCTTCCCTCCTACCCACCTTCTGAATCAGGGTAGTAGCTTTTCCACTTTTTATAAGTTTATTTTATTTTATTTTTCTGTTGAGAGTAATCCAGAAAACAGGGAGATTGCTGGGTCATATGGTAGCTCTAATTTTAATGTTTTGAGGACCTTCATACTGTGTTTTATAAGGACTGTACTAGTTTACATTTTCACCAACAATGTGCAAGAGTTTCTATTTCTCCACATCCTCCCCAACACTTATTATCTTTCATCTTTTTGATAATAGCCATTATAACAGGTGCGAGATGATAGCTCATTAAGGTTTTAATTTACGTTTCTTTGATGATTAGGGATATTGAGAATTTTTTTCATGGCTATTTGTATGTCTTCTTTTTTTCAGATTAGAAAATATAGTTTATTTAGAAAGTAAATTGTAGAGAGAGGGAATGAGAAAGAGGAGATTCACTTTCCCAAGGTAGGGAAGGGGGCCAAAGCCAGGAAACATGGCCCAGCCATAACTCAAAGGGTGCATGACCACACCATAGCTTAGCAATTAGCAAGGTAATGACCCATTTGTTCATCTTTTAAAGGAAATGGAATCAATATGTGGAAAAGACATTTGCAATCCCATGTTTATTGTAGCATTTTTCACAATAGTCAACATGTGGAATCAATCTATGTATACAAGAGAAATTCTGTTATTGTGGCAACACGAATCAACCTGGAAAACATCATATTATGCTAAATAAGTCAGGCACCAAAAAACAAATATCACAATATCTCACTTTTGTATGGAATCTAAAACAATCAAACTCATAAAAGCAGAGAGTAGCATTGGTGATTACTAGGACTTGGGGCAGAATGTGAGTGAATGGGGTTAATCATGGAGGTGATAGTCAAAGAATACAAATGTTCAGTTAGATGGAAAGAATAAGTTCAACACAGTTATTGCATAGCATAGTTATTATAGTTAATAACAATAGATTGTATACCTGTGTGTCTGTGTGTATGTGTATATATATATATATATATATATATATATATATATAAATATATATATGCTATTTCTTGGATTCCTAAGTAGTTTACCCAACAGAGAGTAAGATTTATATAAACAATGTTTTTACTGGCTTGTACAGTGCTTATTCACCACAGTTTAGATGATGACTGAAGCTATGTAGATGCTTAAATAAATTTGTTGAATGCACAAGTAAATGAATCAATGTCTGAAGGAATGATGACTTTTGTTTTACATTGGAGGAAATAGAAATGTGATATGCATTTCAGATTCAAAGCAGCTCTAAATGTATGGGTTCCTGCTATGTAAATAAAACTAAAAGTTTCCTGTTTCAGCCAATTAAAGTTATCGCCTAAAGACAAAGGCTGCTATTTAAATTGGTAAAATCAGTGGGTACTTGGCTACACCTCTGCCAGATTTCAATATGTTTGAAAAATATACAGTTGTGGGTGGTGCTAATGTCATTCTTAGAAAATAGACATACTGGTCTCACAAAATATTTGTGGTCAACAGTTTGATTTCAATTGACTACTTGTATTTAAGTTATTTCAAAATAATTATATTACAAGTGATCTTTGAGTGACAATAATGTGTGAATGTAGATTTTATCAATTGAAACAAATATACCACGCTGATGAGAAATGTTGACAATGTGGGTGGCTATGCACATGTGGGGGCAAATGATATATGCAAAATTTCTTCTTCTCAATTTTTCTGTGAACCTAAGAGTATTCCAGAAAATTGTCTGAAAAATAAATAATTGAAGAAAAATTATGGCACTTTATTTATATGACTGAATTTTATTTCTTGCTTACCTTCCTGATGACCTAAGTGTTAAATAATTTTCATATATAATTGAAGTATTTTTGATGCAAATAAAAAACAGCAAACAGATATTCATATCTATGTCTTCTGGAAAATGCATCAAGATGTTTATTCCATAGCATTTTAAGGATTTTTATTAAACTATCGCCCAGATTCATTTTCTTCAAAAAATCAGGCACTTATATATTTTGATTTTAGGAACTCTAAAAATGTTTCAACCTTGCACAATGCCCTCTCTCTCTCTCTCTCTCTCTGTCTCTCTTTCTGTCTTTTCTCTCTCACACAAATATGTGTATGTGTGCACGCGCGTGTGCACGTGTCAACTTAACTGTGCCATAGGGTGCCCAGAGATGTGATAAAATATTATTCTGAATATTTTTGTGAGAGTATTCTGAAAGAGATCAGCATTTAATTTGATATACTAAGTAAAGAAAATTTTCCTCCTTAATGTGAGTGGACTTCATTTATTCATTTGAAGATGAAGACTTCAATAGAACAAAAAGTTGGCTATTCCATGTATAAATAAAAGGAAATTTATTCTGCCTGACTGCATTTAACTGGGACTTTTTTTCCCTGCATTTAGACTCAAACTGAAATATTGACTCGATCTGGGCTGCAAGTCTTCTGGTCTTTGGACTTCCACCATCAACTATCTTGTTTCACTGGGACTACACCATCATCTCCCCTGGGTGTCCAGCCTACTGACTCACCTGCAGATCTTGGAATCTTTCAGTCCTCATAATCATAACAGCAAATTCTTTATAGTAAATTTCTTGAAATCTTACTATATATATAACAAATCTCTTTATATCCTTTAATAGTTATGCATGTATGTATATATGTGTATATATACCCTTGGTTCTGTTTATTTGAAGAACCCTAACTAATCAGGTGATATATGCAGTTTTCCTGTAAAGAACATGAATTTCAATTGCATGGGTCCACTTATATGTGAACGTGCTTCTGCTTCTGCATCCTGAGATATCAAAACCAACCCCTCCTCTCTGTTTACTTTCCTCAGCCTACTCAACTCGAAGACAAGTTTGGAGACCTTTTTGATGATCTGGTCCCACTTAATAATTAGTATAATAAATATATTATTTATTTAATTCTTATGATGTTTAAATCACATTTTTTCCTCTAGATGACTTTGTTGTAAAACTTGCAGTGTGCAATATAACATATAAAATTAAAACATACAAAATGTGTTAATTGACTATTTATGCTATTGTTAGGCTTTCTGTCAATAGAAGGCATTCAACTTCCATAATCACACTAGCTTAACTATGAGGAGTTAAAAGTTATACTCTGATTTTCACCGATGCTAGGGTCAGTTCCCCAACTCCCATGTTGTTCAAGGACTACCTGTATATTTGAATATATAGCATACAGAGACATACACCACTATCTTCCTTGTAACTAATAATATTGCTTACATTGTATTCCTCACCAAGAATAAGAATTTTAATATGTTTGAATCTGGCCATCAAGGTCAAACACTGTTATCTCTGACTTGACTATGGACACATTTGTAAAAACAAATTAGCCAAATAGGACTGGTCATTTTAAACAGCTTTGCATTTAGAAAATTTTCAATATTTTATTTTCACATTATATCTTGTTAAGCAAATAATATAATGAGCTCAAAATTGTGCTTTCAATTTTTATTTTGAAATAATTTTATATTCACAAGATGATACAAAGAAATGTACACATTTATTTTACAGCTTTTATTCCTCTGTTCGTCTCTTCCTCTCTCTTTCTCAGTGTGTTTGTCTGTATGCAGTTTTATCACGTGCAATTTTATGCTATTTTTGCTACCTTTTTATATACACCCACATCCTTCCCCTAATATCCCTTATCTAGTAACTACTAATCTCTTCTTCATTTCTGTGGTATGTTATGTAAGAAATGTAATTTTGCAACATACACTGGCTTTTGTCAGAATGTATAATTTTCTTCATATTCATCACAATTGCAGAAATCAGTGTTTTACATGTTGCTGAATTTTTGGTAATTTATTCTGAAATATTATCCCATATAAGTGAGAATTTTTTGGTAGTGTCCAGATTGCAGGCCAACTCAAAGATATCCCCACATTCTGCAAGCTGGCAGCTGAGATGCACCCATCTACCAGAACCAGAAAAGCCGGGGATGACACAACTCTCATTAAACATACTAGTGTTTTTTGAATTATATAGAAGTTTAATTTCACAAGAATAATATCTGTCAAATTATGTAAAGCAATGCTACACTTTGAATCCAACATCGTGGGTTCTTATTGTGCTAGGTGAGTTTATATCACTGAAAAACTAGTTCAATTCAAATTTTTTCCAAAGGCCCAAGCTCTTTGTGGTGGTTGGTTCTGAGTGTCAACTTGACTGGATTCAAAGATACCCACATCGCTGGTAAAGCATGTATTGCTCCCAATGCTCTGTAGGCAGGAAATCCATCTTTCTTTTGCTGAAACAAAAACACAAGTGGCTTGCAATTTGATTAGAATGATTGATCTGCCCTAGGTGAGTCTGTGTGGGTGTTCCTAGACAAGATTGGCATTTGAGTAGGTGGACTGAGTGAGGAAGATCTGCCTTTAATGTAACTGTGCACCATCTAACCAACTGAGGGCCTGGATGGAACAAAAAGGCAGAGGAAGGGAACGTTTGTTTTTTAAGAGCTGAATATCTTTCTTCTACTGCGCTTGAACATCAGAATTCCAGGTTTTCCAGTTTGGGGACTCATAGATGAGCAACTTTCTAAGCTGTAGGACCTTGAGCTTTTGACTGAGAGTACATCATTGTCTTCCTTGTTTCTAAAGCCTTCGTTCTTGGACTGAGTCATGCTACCAGCTTCCCTAGTTCTCCAGCTTGCAGATGGTTTATGTTTAGACTTCTCAGCCTCCATAATTGAGTGTGCCAATTTCCCTGAATAAATCATTATTCATATATCTCTATATACATATCCCATTGGTTTTGTCTCTCTGGAGAACCCTGACTAAAACACTCACTCATGACTTAATCTTGACTATTTCATGTCTAAATTGCTGAAATGCAAATCCAAGATATATATAGGTGATTCACTGCTTTACCAGCTCTGAAGATATGTAGGAGAGAATGTGTATCAATTTTTGTGTTATACACAAATAGCTCTTTTCTTCATCTTTTTTCTTCTGTTGTTTATAACTTCCATTTTACAGCATTCCTTGAGAAGGCTTACTAATGAATAACTTATTAGACTTAGTCGTCAAAAGTAATGTCCTGCACCTATGCAACTCCTGGCAAATCAGAACTCCCAGGTGAAACGAGGCTAGCTGACCTCTGCTGGTTTATGTTTTGGTCACCAGGCAGTGGGATTTCCCCAGCTGCAGTCAGTTTGAAGGTGGTGGCCCCATCCACTTGTGTACTGAGGGACAAATACTACGCCTTCTCCAGCAAGGCAGTGTCCAGTCTTCTACCCCCATGGAAGAGGAACAGACTCACTTCGATGGGAGGAGGCTGATGTATGCCTACCTGAACACCAAAGCCAAAGTTGAGCCATGGGGCCCCTCCTGACTGCCTGCCAACCCTGATGATGTGATGCCAGCCTTGTGCGGGAAGTGCGGAGCCCCTGATGTTTGTGTCAGAGGAAGGAGATAGCACCTGATTTGTAGGAAAGAACTTGCCCTGCCCCTGTCAGATTGCACCAGTGAAACAGTGCCAGCAGGTTTTCTCCAGGCCACCATCTTTGTTGCCACCTCTGCCCCTTCTATAGTGGACAAGAGGAGTGTGACCAAGCAAGAAAAAAGTACAAACTGTCACCCCAATAATAACTTTTACAAATAAAAAAAATAACAAAACACAAAATTTTTTTAAAAAAGAGACCTCACAGATGAGGAAGACAGATGAGGAAGAATCGGTGAAAAACACCTGGCAATACCCAAAGCCAAAACAGTTTGATACTCACAGTGTCCTCTCTGATTCCAAGTAATGGAGCATATTCAGAATGACTTGTCCCTGATGATGGATATACAATTCAGATTATGAATGGCAAAAAAGACAGCAAGGTCCAAGAGAAAATGGACACCCAAATCAGTCAGTCCACAGAAACAATACAGGAAATGAAAGCTGACCAGACCATCCTAAGGGCAAACCAAACTGAACCTCTGAAAATGAAGAATTATCTCCTAGAATTTTAAAACACAGTCGCAGGCATTAAGAGAAGAATTGACCATGCAGAGGAAAGAATCTCAGAGCTTGAAGATAATATTGAATTAAGTCAGTCTGACAAAAATAGAGAAAATAATTAGAAAAATTAGCAAAGTCTGTGTGAGACCAAATCTATGACTGATAAGCATCTCTGAAATAAAAGGGGAAATCAAGAACACCCTGGAACAAGACTTTCAAGATGTGATCTAAGGAAACCTCCCCTATCTCACTGGAACAGTAATCATGCGGACACAAGAAATTCAGAGAACTCCTGTGAGGTATTATATGAGAAGATCATCCCCAAAGCACATAATAATCAGACTTATCAAGGTGGACAAAAAAGAAAAAAATTTTAAAAACAACTAGAGAAATGGAACAGATCACATACCAAGGGACCCATCAGAATTACACCAGACCTCTCAGCAGAAACCTTAAAAGTCAGAAGGGACTGGGGACCCATTTTTAGCATTCTTAGAGAAAAACAATTCTAGCCAAGAAAGTCTTATCTCATCAAACTATGCTTCATTAATAAAGGAACTAAAATTCTTCCCTGACAAGCAATTCCTAACAATATGCTACCTCCAGACCAGCCCTTCAGGAGAATCAACTCAGATGTCCATCAACAGTGGACTGCATAAAGAAAATGTGGCACATATATACTATGGAATACAGTGCAGCCATAATAAAGAACAAAACTATGTCCTCTGCAACAACCTGGATGAAACAGGAGACTATCATTATAAGTGAATTATTACAGAAACAAAAAAGTGAATACCACATAAGCAGGCACTAAACATCCTGAGCAGAAGAATGGGAGCAACAGTCACTGGGAACTGCTAAAGGAGAGAGAGAGGCAGGGATGGGGGATTAGGAATACAAAACCACTATTAGGTACTATGCTCACCAATGAGGGGGGTAAGAGAGCTTGTCAGAAACCCAATCCTCTCCTTCACAAAACATTCTTATGTAACAGCTTTGCATGTAGCTCATGATTCTAAAATAATAAACATCCAAAAACCCAGAAATGGTGTCTCCTCTATTATATATATAAATAGCAATCCTCCATTTATAAACAATGTTTATGTTTTTCAAAAAGAGTACATAAAAGGTGCTCAACTTAAACTCCTGCCTTTCATACCATTTTTTTAATGGTCAAGATCCATTTATCTATTTCATTAACAAAAGTTTTTCAGAGATAAAGTCTTGTTATATTGTCAATACGGGAATGGAGTGGTTATTAACATGTTCAATCACAGTGCACTTAGCCTTGAACTTCTGGGCTCAAGCAATCCTCCTGCCTCAGCCTCGCAAGCAGCTGGAACTACATGTCCGTGCCTTCTTTCTTTCTTATGTACAGTTTGTACATATTAAAAATATATTTTAGAATAAATGCCACAAAATCTTAATGTAATAATTAAAGAAAAAAAAGTAAATGGAGGGATACACAAATGTAAAGACAGGAGAAGCATATCAGAGTGAAATAAAAATAAATGCTAGGCTACAGAAAGCTACTGTATGTTAGTCCAATATTTGTCTTCATGTTTCTTTGTGACTGACAATAAGGCAAAGAGAAATAATAGGTTCTATATGTTTTGCTACAGAAAAGACCATCCAGATTTCCAATATAGCTAATCCTAAATTTTGTCTTGAAGAATAATATCTTCAATTTTGGAAGATTATTAGCTAATTTATCTTTAAATATTTCATTCTGAATGTAGTCTTCAGCCCATGTGTGCCATGTATATACTGCCTTCACCCTGCCTAAAATCTAGTTAGTTAATGTCATACATGACACCTTCTAATTTATTTACCTTAATGTCTACATTAACCTTCAATTCCTGTACTTTTAAATTTCTCTTTTGTGGAAGTTGCTAGTTAATTTATTAATTTATGTCTACATGAATGTATATTTTAAATTCTTTTTTGGCTGTTCCACAAAATTAATTTTCTCTGGAGTGACTTAATTATCCATTTATTCATTGTTTATCAGATATTGTGAAAGAATATCATGGCATGTTGTTGGTATCTTAACAATAACACTAATAAATAATAATATATAGAATATAATGATAATATCAAGTTATGTTATTACTATTGTTATCTTTCTTCCTTTTTCCTCTATTGATTAATTTTTTCTTGCCTGAAATACTTTGCCTTTGTTTTAAGAAATAACCTATATCCTCACTCAAAACCAGATCAAAAATAACATTTTATTTTTCCACAATAATATTGGCATATTTGTGGTCTATCCATAAAACTTGTTGGAAATATTATTTAATTTCTAATAGAAAAACTCTGTGTTCTAAATTTTTAAGTTTATGGCTTGGGAAAAGCTGAGATAATCTTTCTCTCTGGAGAGTGGAACTTTGTTTTTCAGAAGACTCTGGGAATATTTCATATATTATTTTTCTTTTGCCCCTGCCTGAACCAAGAGATTTTCCCCAAATGCTTAGTGTCAGAACCTTATAGGAGTCCTGGATGTAAAGCACCTATAAGTGTGTTGGAAAACTAAAAATTTTTCCTCAATTACTTTTACATTTCACCCAGTTTATAATCATCATTTAGCAATTTGTCGTGATTACTCTTTAAATGTCCCTAACAGTGATTTATTTCTGTTTCTAGTTTTTTGTTGTGGTTGTTTTGTAGCGTTCATGCTTTAATAAAGAATATGGTAAATGATACAATCATACATATGTCATGTTAATTCTACCCCTCTCACGGGGGTTTCTGCTCCAGGTAAATAGATCTTGACTGTGATTCTCAGAGTGTCTCTCTAGATTTAGTGCTGGTGATTTGCTCTCCCAAATCAATTATCTGATGGATCCAAAAATAACTGATTTTCAATTTGATCACCTTTTATCTATTGTAAGGGTATAAGTCATAACTTCTAAGCTATTTCCATAGCTGAAACTGAAAAGTTTGAAAGAGGCCAGAAGTTGCTGAATTTGTCTCAGACTTTTAGTTAATAATTTTGTCACATTATTGTCAAATCTTCTATTTTGGGGCTTGTTTATGATTCTTTTAGGCCAGTGTTTAGTACACACTATTATATTGATAAATTGCTTCTGCTTTACTGATTTTTTAGTGAGTAGGCTTTGAACTGTCTAAGTACATCCATGTCCTCTATCATTAACCACACAGAAGAGTTACTTGCTTCTGCCCTGATTTTAGTTTGTACATCCAAAATGGAAGACAAGAACTACAGTTTTAATATTTTGAATTTCAATAGATTAAAAAAATGGATCATATATAAGAAATGAGATAATCAACTTAGCAAATAATTCTAATTACATAATGCTTTCTACATGAACTACATTCTTAAAAACATGATGTCAATAGAAATTACAGTAAGTGGCAAATAATCCATTATAGTCACCGAGATACCAATGTCTGCTGGTTTTTCTGTCCTAATATTGATAGTAGATAAAGACCATGAATAACACAAATCAAGCTTTATCCAAATTGTGCTTAAACTGAAAAGACCAAGGGAGATTAGCAATAAAAATGCAACTACTGATGTTATCAGTAATAATTAAGTGTATTTTAATTATAAATAAAATCTTTATGTAAAAGAATATATTATAACATTTATTTAACTGGTGATGTAAGATGAATGTTACAACTAGTATCATATGATTAGGCTCAAAAGGGATTACATGAGAAATATGAATATAGTCCCACAATGAATGTGTTGAAATATATTTTTGATTTTAATATTTTGTCACATACTTTTTATGAAGGAACTATAGAAAGCATGCACACGAGTACCAAACAAAAATATTTAAGTCAGCTAAAACTCCTGGTAAAAGCAAAACATATATTCTTTAATCAATAACATAGTAATAAGAAAAAAATATCAAGTCAAGATAACACAATGCATAAACAGCTCAAAAATACTGATACAGCAGCAGGCAGTAGTGGCTGGTAGACTGAATGTTGTATGGCAAAAGGTACTGAAAAAATTCATTGAAATGAGAACCCATATCCAAGCTCACCACTTGAATATGAGATTCCTGATTTACAAGGATTCTGCAAATTTGCTGTTGCTGATTGCTTTCTATGGCCCAAATTCATTGATAGCATGCAAGCTAATGGCTAATATAGGCAAAAAGTAAAAATAATAAATCAAAAATAAATCAAAATAATATCTAGAAAAGTAAAATAAAATCCTGTAATCTATGTGTAGAATATCATTTTAGATTCATCAGTAGGTTAAATTTGCTGAGAAAAAGAATCAGTGAATTTGAATCTGGGCCAATAGAAACTTCCCTAAATGAAGTGTGAAGAAGAAGAACAACAACAACAACAACAACAAAAGCAGAATATCCTAGAACTGTGGGAAAATGTCAAAATGTACATATATAAAGGAAATAAAATCAGTATGTCAAAGAGATATTTGAGCGCCCGTGTTTATTTCAGCACTATTTACAATAGCCAAGAAATGGATATAATATGTGTACATCAGTGAATGAATGACTAAAGAAAATATGTACATATGATGCAGTTTTTTGTTTTGTTTTGTTTTGTGTTTTGTTTTGTCCTGCAAGTTGGTGTGCTGGACTCCCAAGGGATGTTTCAGTTCCTGAAGCTGCACGGCCAGCCCAGTATCCACGTAGTGGCCAGGGACATGATGGCATGTGATAGGGGAACATGGTGGCACCTGAGAACTTGAGGATGCCAACGACTGCGGAACTCCTTAGTCTGTTGGTCAGTGAGGCTAAGTCCCAATAAGTGTATATAGCTCTGCCGGTTCAGTAGGCAGCATAAGGAGAGTTCACAGCTCTTCTGGTTTGGTGGGCTGGTGAGCCAGCCTCTAAGAGGTATTCACAACTCCATTGGATTGGTGGGCAGGCAAGCCAGGCACTCAAGGATTGTTGAAACTCTGATATCTGCGGGTCCAGCTTTTCCAGTCTGGTATGTTCAATTCCCCTAGTTCAACAGCACTTCTAGTTCAGCAGTTCTGGGTTCTTTTTTCATGTCCAGGAAGAATGAGTGACACGGACACCAGAGAAAGAATAAATAGGAATTTATTAGAAGATAGAAAAGCTCCCAGCAGTGGGAGGGGACCTGAAGAGGGTCGCCAACAATGCCTCTGCAGTCAGGGGTTTATGTAGTCTTGAGAGTGTGCTGATAGGTTGGTGGTAACACCAATCAGAGAGAGCCATTATGGCATGGGATTGAAATGCACCAATCAGGAGAAGGTTAGTAAGGACCAATCAAGAACAAGTGTGCAAAAGGGCGGTTAACAGACCTGGAAACTGGTGTTCTCACTCCAGTACCTGGGGATTGCAGCAGGGGTTTTCATGGGGATCCACCCTAATCTGCCTGCCTCTTTGGTTTCTTTGTTTCTCCTCTCTCATATATCCTCAATAAAACACTTTTCAGCCATAAACAAGATAACAATTATTTCATTTGTGATAACGTGACTGAAACGGAAGAACATTACATTAAATGAAAAAAAGACAAGCACTGCATGTTCTCATTCATATGTGAGTTGGTCTTACAAAAGTAGATAGTAGGAGAACAGTGGTTATAAGTAGATGGAGCTGGAGAGGTGATCAGTGGGAAAGGTCAACAGACACAAAGTTACAGTTAAATAAGTTCTGGTGTTCCATTGCATGGTAAGGTGATTGTACTTAACAATAATGTATAGTATGTTTCAAAATAGCTAGAAGAGAATTTTGAATGTTCTTAACACAAAGAAATGATAAATATTTGAATTAAGGAATTTGTCAATTACTTTCTTTTGATCATTATATAAAATGCAAATGTATTGAAATATCATATTGTACTCCATAAATATGCACAATTACTATCTGTCAACCAAAAAATAAATTAAGCCTTTAAAAATTTAAAAGTTAAATCTGAATACCAGAATGAGAATAGAAAATGAAGCAGAAAAAATATGTAAAATCATGGGTAAAAACCTTTCAAAATTGATGACAGTTATTAAATCACAGTTATAGGAAGCTCAGAGAAGACAAAGTAAAATAAATATTTTAAAAAAACCTCCCATTTATAGCATATTAAAACTGCAGAAAAATAAGACAAAAACTACGTCTTGAAAGTATCCTGAGCCGGGCTCGGTGGCTAAGCCTGTAATCCTGCGCCGTGGGAGGCTGAGGTGAGTGGATTGCCTGAGCCCGCGGGTTCGAGACCCGCCTGGGCAGGCGAAACCTCATCTCTACAATAAATAAAAAAATCAGCCGAGCATGGCAGCGCGCGCCTGTAATTCCGGCTACTCGGAAGGCTGAGGCGGAAGGATCGCCAGAGCCCAGCCGGGAGCGGCCACTGCACTCCAGTCTGGGCGATCGAGTGGGACTTCAACTCAAAAAAACAAACAAACAAACAAACAAAACAAAACAAAAATGCACACAATGTTTTAA